>SNQJ01S0030544.1:0-16830 GCA_010110895.2 Picea sitchensis | reverse complement strand
ATACAAAAAACATGAAAACAAACTAGTATGTACAATGATAATTCAGAAACACATTATTGCATGAAGTGTTTAAGATGATGCCCATTTACAGGGGCATTGAGAATGTCTCCATCCAGGTTTTCTAATAACCAAGCATTTTTTCCTTCAAAGGCTGAAATCCTGTATGGACTAGACCAAATTGGATCGAATTTTCCATGTTTTCCAGCGTCTTCTTTCCTGGCTTCCAATTTTAGGACCAAGTCGTCAGGGATGAATTCTCTATCTTTAGATTTCTGATCGAATAAGGCCTTCATTTTATCCTGATACCTTTTCAACCTTTCATTTACTTCGACCCTATTTTGCTGGACTTCGACCAACTGGTTTATCCTTCTGGTAACGTCATTGGGTTCTTCATTTGAATCCTGCCAAAGTTTCATTACTGGCAGAGCAAGATTTATTGGTAAAATGACATCAGTGCCATATACCATCTGGAAAGGGGAAATCCCAATTGATCTTTTAGTACTTATTATGTTTTCCTATAGAGCATATTTTAAATGGATATGCCATACTTTCTTGTTTTCAGTCAAAACCTTTTTTATCACGGTAATCAGGCTTTTGTTGGATGATTCAGCCAGACCATTACCTTGTGGATAGTAAGTTGTGGAGTGTCCTAGTACGATGTTATATTTTTAGCAAAAAGTTATCATGGAAATTAACTTAAATGATTGCGCATTATCAATGACTATTTTTCGAGGACAACCAAACCTGGATAAAATATTATCTTCCAAAAAATTGATTACTACCGAATCATTTGCATTTCTTGTGGGGATAGATTCCACCCATTTAGTGAAATAATCAGTAGCAGTTAAGATCCATTTGTGTTGCGCACTGGAGTGTGGATGGATTTCTCCAATGAAATCAAGTCCCCATTGTTGAAACGGGGCTTCGGTTTTAACTGGAATTAGGGGCAAAGCTGGGACCTTCTGTTTGCCTGTGAACAACTGACAAGGGACACAATTTTGAACTTTAGTGTTCAGTTTTGTGAACAATTTGGGCCAGTAGTATCCAACTTTTAATATTTTATAAGTTGTTGCTCACCACGCATGGTGTCCTCCACACACTCCGACAAGGAATTCATCCATAACCCATTCCGTTTCAGTTTCGACTAAACACCTCAGTAGGAAACCTAAGGGGTCTTTCCAATACAATTTACCATCTATGATACAGTATTTTACAGCATGTAACTTTAGCGTCCTAGATTTAGACGGGGTTAACTCACTAGGACATTGAAGCATGAGTAGGTAATGGACGATGTCGCGATACCAGGCTGAAGAAGAAAACTTGTCTTGAATTTTGGTTGTAGGTGCAGTGACATCAAGCTCGTCTATTTCCAGAAATCCCTCGTTCTCTTGCAACTGATTTATCCCAAGTGCTTTTAAATTTAGATTCAGCAAGCAATTTGGCCAAACCATGAACTTTGATAATTTTAGTTGGTTTGACTTCTAGGTCAAACTCCTGGAGCTTAGCTAACCACCTGCCTCTTCTTCCATCATTGTTTGGTTGCACCAGGATATCTTTAACAGAGCTAGAGGGTACATAAGCAATGACATTTGAGTGCAACACATAAGTTTTAAAAGCCTTGAGAGATTTCACCATCGCATAGGCATGTTTCTCCAATATATCATATTTCAACTCAGCATCTCTGAGACTTTTGCTAAAAAATGTAATAGGCTGCTCAAAACTTTCCTCATTTTTTTGTAACAATACAGCTGCAATAGTATGTCCTGAAGAAAAAGAAAAAATCAAAAACTCTTTTGTGTAATCTGGGCTCGCCAAGACTGGTGCTTCGCTTATTACTTTCTTGATGCGTTGAAATGACTCTTTGGCTTCGCTTGTCCATTTCACTTCACTGTCCTTCTTGAGCATATCTGTTATCAATTTCACAATTTCAGCAAAGTTAGGGATGAATCTCCTCAAGAAATTTATTTTTCCTAAAAAAGACTGAATTTATTTTACATTTCTAGGAAAATTTATTGTATCTATTGCCTCAACCCTTTTGGGATCGATTTTGATTCCATCTTTAGACACGATATGGCCCAAGAGTTCACCTTCTTTCATTGCGAAATGAGTTTTCTTGGGATTGAGTGACAAACCAAAATTTCAGCATTTTTCAAAGGTTTGTTTAAGGTGCATTAGATGTTTTGCATCAGATTTGGAGAACACAGTCAGGTCATCAAGATAGATAATAATGAACTTATCTCTCTCGCCCATGAAAGTGATATCCATGGCTCGCTGAAAAGTTGCCACTGCATTCATTAAACCAAAAGGCATTTTATCATACATAAAAGTACCCCAAGGGGTAGTGAAAGCAATTTTTTCTTTATCGTCCTGATGCACTGCGATCTGATTGTAACCTGAAAAACCATCAATCATAGACATTTTGTTAGCTCCAACTACTTTTTCTAAAATGTGATCCATCTTAGGTAATGGGTAATTGTCTTTGAGTGATGATCGATTCATGTTTCTGAAATCGACACACAATTTGATCTTGTCGTTTTTCTTTCTCATCGAGACTATATTAGCTACCCACTCAGAATATCTCAGTGGGACTATGATTTTGGCATTCAGGAGTTTTTTGACCTCTTTTTCTTTTTTATTTCCTATACAACTTTCTTCTATACATGTATCAACATCATCATCTATAGATAATATAAAATTACCTAAATCCTGATTAGCAATATATACAGGATAATTATTTGGGTTGAGAGGGTCACTAACGGTAAATGCTAACCTAGTTTCCCTGTACAATCACGTGAACTGTCCTCCGAAAACTGGAATTGTTGCGTATGTCATATCAAGTTGAAGGGAACCTACGAGTTTAGAACCCCAGGACCGAGATAAGAGCATGCCATATTTTGGGGGTATATCTGCGACAACCACATCCATTAAAAAACTTTTTGCAGGTACCTGTGCAAGGTTTACGACTAGGTCTTTAATCATGCCTGTACACTTGAATTTCCTCGATTCAAATGAATATAAATCTCCATAAGGACTGGTGATTTCAAGGCCAAGTCTGTTCATGATTGCTTTAGGCATCACATTGTGAGAGGCCCCAAAATCTAACATGCAGTTATGGAGCAGATGGTCGAAGACAGTCAAAGTGATGTAGAAAGGGGCAACAGTGTCTCTGGCACCTTCAAAGTTTGGGCCGAGAATTATGTTAGGCTTATCATATTCTAAGTTAATGACATCGACCTGACTTTCATTTTTTGAAAAACTAATCATTTTAGCAATTTGTTTTCAGTATATCGGGTTTTTGGCCAGTTTGACAAGGGGAATAGGGATTTTGATCTTATTGATTTCGTTTTCTAGATTAAAACTTCCAATGGTTTTTTCGATTTCCATGGTTTGAGTCTCCAGTCCTTTCTTTTTAGTTTTCCTTGGTTGAGGGGCCTTTGTTTTGATAATAGGGGTGTCTATTTTCTACATTCTTAAGGGTGGTGTTTCCTTTGTATTTGTTTTAATAGACTGTATGTTAGTGGTCTTAGTCCCTTCAGTCTATTTTTCAGTGATTTTTGAAACTGCTTCGTCAGTTTCAACCCTCGGCAGTATATTTTTAACTGGAGTGGTTGTGGAAACCCTGTTTCTAGGTCTTAGGTTATACTTCAGGTGGAGCTCGTCCATTATACCATATGTTATTCCCTGATAGGTCAAATCTTTCGAAACAATGTTGTTACTTGTTACTCTTAGTCCTATACTCTGTAGTCAGAGACTTTTCGTAATTGTGTCTTGTTATATAAGGTTGTAGGCAGTCATCGCCAAGATTGTTCATATCCTCTTCTAACTCCTCAAAATCCTCCACGCCTTGTCCTCCTATAAAGTTTTCACTTTTAAAAGGGGTTTGGATTTTTTGATCTTCATTCTTAATTTGTTTTTGGTGGTTTTGAGGATTAGGGTTCTTCCTTAACTCCTTTCTAGGGTAATGTTCATTCTTAGCTTGATCTAGTTCCGTTCTCGATATTTTGTTTGATAGTTCTTTGATGATTCTAGACATATCATCCATTTTGTCATCTAAGGATCTTCCTGATCTAGAGGGTTATCCTTGTTCCCTGTATCTCTTTATTTCTCTATTTCCAGTCTCAAATTTGGTTTTCAGCTTCCTTGATGCCATCATGTTAGATTGAATTTCTAAGGCATCATCTTGCATCTTGGTAAGATATGTTGATGTTCTCTCCCTTAATAATAGGGCGAAGTCGAGGTCAAAAGCTCCAGCAAAAGTCACTTTTGCTGCAGGTTGTGAGGGTTTGACCTCGGTTGGGATCTTATTGTACAATTTATTGAATCATTGGGTAAACTCAAGAACTGATTCAGAGTTTTTCTTTCGAAGAGCTCCAAATTCAGTTAGATAATAAAGATGCTCTTTCTACTCACCCCACTGTATGATAAAAGCATTTTCAAGTTCATCGTATGACAGTATAGATCCCGTTTCTAGGCATCGAAACTAGGTTCTTACTTTCCCTTCAAAGATTTGAACCAAGAGTCTGGAGTAAACATATTCATATTCCAATCCAATAATGTCAACGAATTGATCGAAAACATTTATGTGTTCAACTGTCGTTAAATCGCCCTCTCCCGTGAACTTGGGAAATTTTTTCATGTAATTTTCTGGTAAGTCATGGAGAGGGACTGGTAGAACCAGATGGGCATATCTTGCAGCAAAATTTGCAAATGTTCGAGGAGGCGGTACTTGGCCACCTACTCCTCCTCCTAGACCACCTGCGGCTGCACCTCCTGCCCCACCTGCTCCATTTGCAGCCATTGTGGCTTTAGCGGTAAAAATTTGAGGGTTATAAGGAAGGGTTTCAAGAAATCGGTTATCGACGGGGAGGAAACTTGAGAAAGAGGAGCCTGGGGAATGTGGACAGGTTCCTTCAGAACCACAGGGTGAGAATATAGGAGAATCAATAGAAGTTGAGTCGAGATATATAGGATAATTGTTTGAGTTTTGAGAGGTGGGAAATCAAACCTCGAGAAGAGAGGGAGAATCGGTAGAAACATGAAGTGAGGTAGATATTCGTTTTCTATTGGTGTGGGAAACGACTAAGAAATTTTCAGTCTTAAAAACAGGCATAACCAAATCTGATTCAGGGGGTGTAACTTTATCAGCGGAGTGTTTCCCGTAAGGGGGTGGAATACTTGATTCACCATGTTTATCTTCAGAGTCATACTATGTAAATTTAGGTTGATAATTTGTATTTGTCAATGAGACAGTCTGCCAGAAGTATCTTCTTGATTTTAGAATTTTTTCTAGGTTGGAAAAAGGCAAAATCTGCTTATTGTTTGGATTCTTCTTGGTGTTCTTCTGGTTAAGAGCCAGTTTAAACAATGTGGAGTCTCCAAGTGAAACAAAAAGGTATCCTTAGAAGGTTTTCAAACTTTGTTCACTATCAAAGAAGGAAAGTGTCAATGTCGTTCTTCCCAGGGAAAAAGCTTCATTTCTCCGCTCCCCGGCAACGGCACCAAAAAGTTGTTCCCGAGTTTATACTTTAAGGCTCTAAAGTATATTGTCAAGGAATCTGAAAAGATAGAGGAAGTTGAGGACAGAAAAATCAATGATTAAAAGGTGAGGGATATAATTGGTTTCTCAACTGTCTTTGTCGAAATTCCCAGTTTTCTTGAATGCTGATATCTCTCTCAATTGATGCCCATGAACGTTCTAACTCAACCCGGTTATCTGTTGTTTGTAAGATAGTGTTAAATAAATTTAGAGCAATGCTGGTTTGATCCGAAAGACCGGGTTCGATGTTAGGTTGCCTTGAAACTGGTACTGTCATGAAGGATAAAGGTAAAGGAGATATAATTCTGTGTTTTCTTTTTAGGCTTCGTTATCTCTATTTCACAATGCGAAGAAGATGATTTTTAAACATGAATTAATAGGATGACTAAATTGTAGGTCGTTTCTTGTATCTGAGTTAAATTTAAAGGAAAAGAAACATGCATGATATGAGGAAAAACATGAAGCTATTAACAAAGTGAGGCATCAATTTAAGAGGAATATCACGTTGTAACAAAAGTCTATGAAACAAGAAAAATATTAATGAAGCATATGATATTGGAATCTAAACATCTACAAGTATTATATCTATTGATAACCGATACAGAGGAAAAATTGTAAATGATTTAAATAACAAGAATAAAAATTTCCACAGTAGAGGTTGTACTAAATTGTAGCCAAGCATTCATCAATTAGATATTTGAAAGAAAGAAGAAATGACCTCAGCTCCTATCTTCGTATGTTCTTCCAACGAGAGGGTATGGAAAGCCTTTAATTCTACAACCTGACCTTCTGTCAAATTTAACTTAGCCTATAGTTGTTTTACGAGCTCTTTTTGTTGAGTAGCATGCAGTTGACTTGCTTGTATCCTATGATTCATTTCGTCCAGGCTTGATTTGAGTGATTGAATTTCTTGCCTTTCAACAGCTTTGGCATGCTTCAAGATTTTGTTTACCTCTTCTCTAATGTTTTTCTCATCATTCTTTAACTGGTCTTGCAATTGAGTTATTATGTGGTTACTCTTCTTTATCCTTGTTCTCATGTTTTCCATAGTAAAAAGGTTTGTTGTTGCCATGGCTCCCGTGGAGCCTACTACCTCTGTAGCGAAAGCCTCCTCTTCCAAATTCTGGCCATCTACCAAGGCCCTATGTTTCTTCACCATACCCCCCTCCCTCATATACATCTCTTGTTTTAGGAAAACCTTCCTCTTTTTGCTGAAAAAATAATCAGAAGGAGGGATCTCATCTCTTGAGATAGGGGTGAGATCGCTAACATATATGTCTCCCATCTGTGGGAGTCCAAAAGAGGACTGTAAAGAGGTTAAGGAAGCTATGGGACTTCCTAGATCTATAGCTCTTGTATCTCCTATGGCCTTAGGTATATTTACATCAATAGCAGGTGATGAAGGAGGAGTGGACTTACTGGACTTGGAAGGTGTCCCGGGCCTCCTCTTTGCTTCCGTCTCTGGATTTTTTGTCTGTAAGGCCTATTCATTTTGTGAAGACCTTTTCGTCTCCTATAGAAATTCTTCAGGATTGACTTTATCTTGTGCTTTTTGTCCGAAACCTAGAGGAGTATCTTCTTGTTCCTGATGAAGGGTGATTTCTTCTCCTTGCAGTACTTTGGGCAGACCACTCCGTCTATGCTTCTGGAAGGTCTGAAAACTAGCTTTCAAATCGGATCGCAGTGTCTGTACCCTCTCTAAAGCCTCCTCACAGGTCATAGTTCCTTTGACCATGTCATCACAAGGGGACTTCTCATGTTCATAAGCCTTCATATTACAATGGGCCATGTGTTTTCCCACTAACTGGTAAGGGTCGTGCTTTCTGTGTTCGAGGTCTACCAATTTGACCCCCTCCAGCGCTGTCGCTTCAACTTTGGAATGACCCATGTTGAGTAGTGAAAATTTCCCAATCTGAATGGGAAAAACCGACCAATATTTCTTTTGAGTCGTCTTTAGTTCTATCCCAATTCCACCTGTTACTATTTGATGAGCTACCTCCCTACACACCAGTCTGTCAGGGAGGAATTTAGGGAGCACATGTGGAGGGATTGAACATCCGAAAACTCTGATGTAGGAGAAATGCTCCTCTATAAACCAGTCAACAACTGCCTTGAGGCTTCCTATGACCAACTCTAAAATGCGGGGAGGTGTACAACTGTACATCATTTGATGTAGTGGTATTACCATGAAATGACAGATTTCATAGAATGAGTCCTTGGCATTTTCTTCCCAAAGTTTAGAATGATATTGATGAATAGGTTCCGGGTAAGTCGGATTCCAATTCCAATTCATCAAAGGGAAAGGGGTTGAGAATCATATAGCATACATGATGTACACATACATATAAAAGGCTATTGGTCATCCTTTTGATCTTGTAGTTTGATATTCCATGACCTCCTTCGCTATGTTATCGGATAAAATCTTATCCCAATTGAAGTTGTAACCTTCTGTTGCCTCGTGCAAAAGAGGTACCCATTCTGCAAGGAAGTGGGTAGGACTTTTCCTATCGAAAAGTCTACATAACATCATCACCACATAGACCATATACTCATTTAAAGAGGCTGTGGCGTAAACACCATGGGTGTCGGCTCTAAATTTTTCTTTGTTTCTCTACCAGTCTTTAATTATGCCAAGATACGTTTGGTCTGACTCAAAACATTCTTTCTTTTGAAACTCACTCACGAAATCTTTATTGTAAATATACTTGGGACTGGGAGACAGTTTATACATTACTTGTATATGTTCTGGTCTGAAAGAGCCAATGACGACCCCTAGGTCGTCCAAAATTTTGCTCATCTGCACATCTATTCTCTCTAATGCCCAATTGATTCTGTCATTATAATTCATGAGTCATGGCCATGTAGCCACTTTGTGAAGTTCAGACTCTGCTATGTCTCGGAGTGTGTTGTCGGCATCATGAGGGAAATTCTTAATTTCATAACCTAGAGTTTCGAAAATCTGCCTCCAGGATTTTATGGAATTGATGGCATGCGGTATTGTATTAGATACAATGTCTCCATCTGGACTCGAACTCTCTACAACTTCCTCGCTTTTCTTGGTGGCCTTATTAGGTGCCATGGTATTTGCACTGGAACAAAAACCTGTTTACAGAGAAAATGTATATAAAACTGGATAAATGTGACTGCTACATATGTAAAGGATAAGAATGAAGTTCAAAACACGAGACCTTTATTAACCCTTAATTTGTGTTATAACGAGCGTACTGATATAGACGATGAAAAACTAATGCTTTAATTGGAAAGATATGCCTGAAGATACGCATTCGCGTCAAAAATATCTTCATTTACCCATTATTAATATTGTTGTATATCGGTGATTTCGAAACTGGAATTCCAAAAATCATTGCCTTCCTCAATTCCCGAAATGGAAAAAGCAGCTTAGTTATCACTAATCATGTTTTGAAAACAACTTAACTTTAATCTTAGACTTTGTTTAAAGAAAACGCAATTTCGCATTTCGAAACTTCGAGGATCTTGTTGTCAGGGGATATGTCACAAGCAAACCCCGGGTCGTGAAATTGTGATGACATTAGTGAGGTGCTAATCATTCATATTAAAGCTTTAATTAATCAAGATTAGTGAATAATTATTTTTTACTTTTACTTTTCGGAAAAATCGAGGATCGGGAGTTCGAAGGATGAGAGTTTGAAAACGCTTAGTAGAAGGAAACCCGAATCGCGAAAGATTAAGGGAAAGATGATTGCGTTTAGGAGTTTAATTAATTACGGATTAAAGAGTGCTTTGTGGAAAGTGACAGAAAATGTAACATTTATTTCTTCCCCCCCTTTTTTATTTATTTTTAATATATTAAATGGTTTTGAGATTTCAGCACCGGGAAATTGGGATGATTGAAGATCATACCTAGAGAAAAATCGAATCTCGAAACCCAAAAAGGAATGAAAAAATATGACTCCCTTTTTTGGACTAAGGGAGGCTCCATGAATTAGGAAAAGATGAAGCTTCAGTTTTAAAGGGTAGAAAAATTAAACTTCATGTCAACAACGGGCATTCCCAAAGACGTGAGAGGAACTAATCTTTTACCTACAGAGAATACTAGATAAAATCGTGGAGGATCTGAAACGGAGGTATTCGCACATGAAGGGAAGACAGTAAGACCCTCCTCACCCCAACAACAAATGCCTCAGAGGAGGGGCAGGCCGAGAAAGAACCAGGTGATCATGGAAGCTCGAAATTAAGAAGAACCGCACGCCAGATTGACAGTTGAAGAACTACTCAGACACGCCATCAAGCTAGAACTTGTTGGGGGATCGATCCACAAAGACAAGAGCAGAACAAGTAGAGAAGATATCGCAGGAGAAAATTAGCATGTTCCATCTGAGCAACTAAGGAAAGAAAAGATGGTTTTCGCCGAACTCTATCAGGAAAACATAGAATTAAAGAGACAACTAGAGACAAAGGCCACATAATCATCTGCAACGTATGGTCGCGAAGGGAACATGGCATGGTTGAAGAGGAAGATCAGAGAGGTGCAAGACACCATTGTACAGTTGCAAGAGACACAGAGACTGATGGAAGTAAGGCATGTGAAACATTCTAGAGAATGCGAAATGACCGAGAAGGAAGCCCACGTAGCTCTAGCCAGCGCACAAAAAAAACAAGTTTAGCTGGTGCCCGCCTCTGCACCCGCATAGGATGAGACAAATCTTAGCAGTTTTGAATGATATGTTTCTCTAAAGCATGCTACCATTTTGATAACGACCACGATGATCTAACATCTTCTTATTGCACACAGTTCTCAGCAAATGATCACATCACATAAATCAAAGTCATTATTTATAGACAACAAGCTCCTGACAGACACCTGTTCACGGGACCCCTTCTCAAGGGACATAGTGACACATATTTTCTCCATAAAAAAGCGTGACTGACGATCAGATCCATGCGGCGGACCTACGAACAGTCATAAGTAAACATGCGTGTTTATTGTCTATTTTTGGAAAACGTTATGCAAAGAATCTCCAACGCATGTTTCACAGTTTTCCTAGTTCTAAGGGTTATCAGTTAGGAAGCAGGGTAGCCCAAGCGACACCCTCATTTATATATTTCATCTTTTCGATGTAAGCCAGTTTGGTTGGCAAATTGGGTAGACTATAGCTATTGTATGTAATTTGAGTTTTGACCAGAATTTAATGCAAAGGTCCTGTAACTTGACGAAAAGATTCTAGTTGTAATAGTTGGATGTATTGTGCTTCCTTCTTTGCGTATGTGCTTTCTTGTTAACTTTATTTCATATCTCTTTCTGTCTATTTCGAAATGAATTATCAAACCTATGGATTCATTGTACAACGCCCCTTGTTCGCGCCACTTAGAAAAAACGTTTTCCTCTAAAGCTAACTCTGAATTCGTCCACAACAACGCTCTTGAGTTACTTCATGTAATTTCTCCTACCACACACTACGGTTTTACACTGAAGGTTGTTTATTGCCTAGACTTTTCCTCTCGAGTTCAGTCACTAAGTCATTTGTCCCGTCTCTTCCTCGGATCGAATTCATTGCCCAAGTCTTACTTTCCTGTGCCAATATAACCAGTACCCATTATATCATAGGTGTTAAATCTAGCCATTATTCTCAAATTAATATCCTATGTAGAGACCATGCCATTTCCGAGAAAGTCCTCTCCGGATCCGAAAGACTAGTTTCAGGTATCAAAGTTGGTTGAAAAAGTTACCTTCGTCGTATGCTTATCAGCCGAACAAATTTACGGAGTGCTAACACATCCTATATCAAATTTTCATCTCCCAACCTTTAGGCATAGACAAAATTTCCAACATGCCCTTTGTTTTCCATCTTCCACAACATTACAAAAATTTCCACAACATTACATAAATGTGCAATAGGAAAAATAAATGCCCCAAATTTTCGTTGGTCCCCGAGCCAAATTTTAGGCATATGGAAAAATTACAACATAGGATTCAATAGTTTAATAAACCAACTATGATATAACCCATATTTAAAAAGGTGCACCATGAACAACGAGATACAATTATATGGAGACAAAGAAAACAGTAATATCGATATCTCAACTCACATGCAATGGCGGCATTATTCTTGGCGGTAATATTGGATGATGTGGGAACTTCGACATTGGTGATCTTTGATGTCACCAGAAACAACCTCCAAGAGGATCGCCATCGATCATGTAACTGATAATTTCTGAGCATTCCATTGTATTGTTACAGACATTCTTTTTGTTCAAGATCATCCAAAAATATGTAGTCTCATCATACTCGAGATACGTATGGAACCATTCAAATAGTCGTACCATTCAAAATCGATCTAAATATTTGCATATGGCGAGGACCTTGTAATGACAAGGAACATGTAATAAAAAAATCGTGAAAATGATACACCTATTCAACCTCGATATATATATTTTTTTCTTCCATTGTTATGATTACCCATACCGCAGAGGGCATCAAGACACTATCTGCATGATACCAAGAACCTGAGATATGATAATGTCTTTCTTCCATCCTCTAAGGGTTTGAATATCCAACCATCACGAGGTCGATTTATTGTCTTCAGAAGCAGGTGACTTGGGCAATATTCACCTGCTACCAACAAATCATTGCTACGTATCATTGCTACCAACAAATCCCTTGAGCTCCAACGTTGATTCAATGATCATTCACCCTTCTATTGCATTTCAATTTTCCAACTGCTCGAACAGATTCTCTTGAATGGAATGTCAACATTTGCAGCAGATTCATTGATTTCCCCCACAATATTATATGTATTACTCTCATTTTCCATCGTTGTAAGCATTTAAAAATATGTATTCATGTACAAAACCTAGAAATATTATTTTATAGGAAAAATGTATCTAATTTGCATTACTGTGATCTGGCTGGTGATTTGGCCAGCAAATACAGATAACACAACAAGATGAATTTCTCCATAGCTCCATGCTTGCTTAGATAGTTGAGACTAGCTTCCTTCGCGTTTTTTTTTTTAAATAATGGAAACAAGAGAAATGATTTCAATTATGCAAAAATTCCAACCATTTCTTACCCAACCAATTGAGGGTTCCCTGTTCTTGCAACTGTTTTCCCTTCAGGGACTGGTGTAGGAACATTGACAACATGTTCCACCACCCTTTGCGCGCTTCCAACACTTCTTATCCCAATGACCACTTAGATTACAATGGCTGCAATAATTTATTCGTTTTCCCTTTAATATAATCTCCTTACCATGAGGACATGAAAGAGATTCCCTTTGCTTTGTCTCACTTCCCATAGACACATCTATCTTCTTAACCCAAAATTTCTTTGTTTGATGCTTGGATACATCATGTCTAGAAGATGTAATGAATAAATCATTTTTATTACATTCAATAAAATAATTTGAATTACTTTGATACGTTACTGAATTGTCCTAGAACTAGATGATTTGACTCCTCTCATATCCAATGATGTAGAAATTGTTTTTTATGTGTCTCTTGCTTCAACAGACTTTGAGCACTCTCCAATATCCTCTTGACCATATCCCAAACCTACAAATCGTGGTCGTTGTACCACTTCTAATGGTTGAGTGACTCATTGGCCATGAATGCCAAGTCCACCTCCTTTGTATCTCATATTTGTGAGGATCTTCATGCCCACTTTAGTTTCATACTAAGAAGACATTGAACATGAATAAACATCATATACCTCGGTTTGAGTGTGTGCATCCACAGTAAAAGTCTCTTTGTCCTCCATTTATTCACCATGCTACAACTTAGCCAAGAGATCATCCTTGGTTTGCAATTCGAGCTACAATTTTTCAATAATTTCGTTGAGGACTTCTCCATGAAGATGAGATCTCTCTTGAATATCTCACTTCTCTTCTTCTACAACATTCAAAATTCTCCCCAACTCTTCATTTTCATCTTGAATGTTTTTATTTTTCTCTTCTAATTCTTGAATATTTTCTTCTCGCTTCGCTCCTTTTCCCATCCTACAAAGTAATCAGCCTGCTCTAATACCACTCGATCTGAAAACAAACAAGCGATTAGTTACTCTACACAAGTTTTCAATCGAGAATCATTTTCTGATGAATTATTTGCATAAGGATTAAAGGGCATATGTGTCCATTATTATCCTTGATTTTAAACAATAATACATAACACAAATGAACTCAAAATGGAATAAGCATATGAAAAGACAAGAGAGAGACAACCAATGTTTGTAACAGAGTTCGCCCCTCCTAGGATACGTCTCTAGACCCACTTCAATTGGAATACGGATTGATTTCATTCCTTCTTCAAAATATGTTGGGACCTTCTCATAAGTTATTACATAAGAGATGCCTTCTCCTTCAATGAGGATTCAAGAAGACTACTCACACTCATATCTCTCCATACATCAAGAAGGATAATTCCTTACATGAATAAGTCTCTCAATGCTTAGGAGTAGTTGCACAATGTCTCTCTAACTCCACTCATTAATTCCTCATTACTCTCCTTCTCCTTACATAGGGCTCACATAAGGAATTATATAGTTTTTCCTCACTCTCTCTTAAATAAGAGAATTGATTCCTAGATCCACAATAATAGGATCTAATTACAAAAGAGGAGAAACAAGATCCATATATGTAGGATCTCAAAATATCTTCAAGAACATAATGGGAAAAGTGTCAAAACCACCCAAAGACTCTTCATCCATGCCCTTGATTCTCTCAACCTACCAGTGAGAAAATTGGAAAATTGGTGTGAGGTGGTTTCTCACATAAAAGACCAATTTTCATAATTATAATTTAATAATAAATAAGTGAGTTTAATTTCCCTCACAAGTATTAATCATTTTACATCAAAAATGAATAATAATGTATGAATTTTTCCAAAATATCATAAAGTATACTTAAATGCATGAGCATATCATAAAAACATAAAAGAAGTGCATGAGAAAATAAAACTCATAAACACATAAGTTCACCATTTCACCACTTTGTCACCAACTTCAAATCAACTTGGTGAATGAAGTAAAGTTCCTTCCATGTGTGGATATCCTCACATATCATTATTGATCATACGTTCAACTTCAATMATGTGTGATTGAAACTCAACTTGCTTGTTGTCCAAGGTTGCATAGATCCTAGGTATACTTTTKCACATGTCCTCAACTRTTTCTGCATGTTGTGCATTGTGGAAAACTCTCACTTTGTCATTTTTGTGAGGAAAATATATATACTTGTGGTCTCCCTTACATCCCCAACATTGAATTGGTGTCTTCCTTTTCCTTTTCACACCTRCCTCAACCATTCTCTGCTCTCTAAATGATGGATGTGCTTGAGGACTATTTCTGAAAAATGGTGGCTTGTTCCCCTTCTCCCTCTGTTCCTTATTAAATTTCTTCTTGTCCTCCAAAGCCTTCTGGAAAGTAGGATWTCCTTTTTGCTGGTCATATAATCATTTTTATCTTCTTATAGTTTCTTCCAAAGTCTTCGGATCATCATATTGGATTTTATCACTGATGAAAGATCGCAGTCCACTCAGGTACCTATGAATCTTCACTATGTCATCCTTGATGAAGGATACATACTTCAACAACTCTATAAATATCCTTTCATAGTCCTCAATTTTCATGTTGCCTACCTTGAGTTCAAAGAACTCTTTCATATTTTTATCATAATACCTCTTAGTCAAGTATTTCTTCCCAAAATGCCTCTTGAATTCCTTCCAAGTCACATTTTTCTCTATGAGGTGTTGCACTTACACTAGATGATTCCACCACATGGATGCCTTTCCTTTAAGCTGGTAGATATCAATCCTTCCTTCTACATGGGAAGAATATTTATGCAATTGGAAATACTTCTTCATGCCCAGTAGCCATGTCTCAACATTCTCATCCTTCTTATGCTCACCGTCAAAAGTAGGAGGTTTGATATTATTCATTTCTCCTTTCAACTCATCCACCCTAGACCTCCTATGATTCCTGACCGGGGATGGACTTGAACTACTGTGTGATATCCTATGGGAAGGTTTTTGGGAGTGGTGGTGATTTCTTCTACCACTCCTTGATCTTCCTTTCTTCTCAGGGGTGTCATGGCTTTCTGATTTGTTGGAGCCACTCTCCTTATCCAACTCCTTTTCAATTTTGTCTATGATTTTCATTAACTTCGCATTGGAGTCTTCTTGTTGTTCCTTGGAATTCATAAGACTCTCATTATCATCCTTGTGGCTCTGGACATCTGTTTGCAATTTCTTAATGGTCTCATCCAGATTTATGTTTTCTTCCTTTCCCCCTCCATGTCCATTGGAGTTGGTTCCTTCCAAACCCAACTAGACATTCAACCCTCTGATTTCATATTCTTGGATGAATACTACGCATGTATCCTCCATCACTCTGCACTATGTGATGAATCTGATCTAATAGTTGTTAATTCTGCAAAAATGTATAGCCAACAGAACTTTSGCAGGTTAATTGTTCTTAACAATTTAATGAAAACATGAACCATTCTAATTCATTAATATATATAAAACTTATTTTCTGTCGATTTCCTAAGAAATTGAATGTACAAATACAATTTCTAGGTGAAMAATTATCTTTCACTGTTCAATGCCTTTCCAATGCCTACTTCCATGCTTAATTTTGAGTTTTGAGAAGGAAGTTATGGATATTTGAACAATTTGTCCCTTTCATGTTCTTAAACACAATTTTAGGCRCTAGCACCTTTCCTTAGGTACCCAAATTCATGTGACCAGGGGCTGTGACCAAGAACTAATTGTTAGGTTCTTAACTTATGCTTCGGGCCTCCGGGGCTCCGGAACTTCGGGACTTGGAAGGATCTACCTTCATTACTATACATTTTTCCCAAATGTCAATTGTTTGAATACTCAGAGGACATACCGATCAATGATCCTTATTTCTTGTTTAGATCTATTGTGAACAAGAGATTCAGGACTCTGAGATTCGAAGGTTTCCAAAGTACATCACAAAAAATCTCTCGGACCGCCAAGACGATGAACTTGCGAAGGATAGTGGATATACGGTCCACATTATCTTCTCAAATCTATGGTGGATAGGAGCTCTGGGAATCCAGGCTTCAGTGGTTTCCAAAAAAATTCATTACCAAAATCACGAAGTACGAACCCACCGAAGAACCCCTCTCTTGCCTCCATGTGTCATATCTCTATCAACGGTTGTTGTTGGGAAATAATACCCTACGGACTAGCAAACTAGGGTCTAATTTGCATGCAGATTTTGACCTTAAAGAAATGACCTTTTAACCTACCACCCCAAAACTTAAACCCCTCTTTCAAGGCACATGCATGGA
>SNQJ01S0030542.1:228665-242174 GCA_010110895.2 Picea sitchensis | reverse complement strand
GATGTGATTAATAATAAATGAGATGTTAGAGTCTAAATCTATGTAACATTACAACAATTTCCTAACTTAATCAATTGCTTTATCAACTATTTCAAAGTTCAATGCAATTTCAAGTAACAACTAACCATGATAATAAGAGGCATATAAAAGAATTGGTGTATAATTAAATATGTATTTTTTTATATTACTTTAATTGGAAAAACAATTGTTCACATAGTATATTAATTGTTTTTCTTAGAATATAAGTAATATATATATAAACAAATCCTCAAATAGGGTGTTTGAGTTATCGGTTCAATAGGAGCCCACTTGAGCTCTTCGTGTATATGGTCATTTGGGGCACTGGGGGCAATACTCTGACACTTATTTCCAAACCACCCCATCCCATATAGTGTGAGCAACCATAGTTGATGGTGGAACCACCATCGTGCAAAATCATTAACTCAGATGGTTTTCTAGGTTTTTATGGCTAGATAGAGATCAATGTCAATGGTCAAACGCGAGCACTTAGATGCATGGTATGATCATTGTTTTCCATGTTCATGTCTTCGAAGGCTCTGGTAAGCTCTCCATCTATTTCATTTTCTTAGCTAGTCTCATTGTTATGTTCTCTGGTTTTTCTAGTTTTGGGGGCGAAGACACCACGATAAGGGTAGAGGTGGATTTGTTGGTTCTCGAAGCTCAACCTCCAGCCCTCCTCTCCACCCAAGCTCATTCATGCCTATCATTGGCTCATCCCATTATTCACACTTGGAACCCTCCCTTTGATGCCTATGATCGTTGCAATTTGATGACCATGAAGAGAACTAAGCAAGGTGACTAGCCTGAATCTAGCAGGCAATATCATAATCGCTGCTCCAAACATAATTCCAAAATTTATTCCTATCAAGAAACCACCCAACACATAACTAGGGCACAAGTGGATGCCATGAAGATTGCAAAGAATTTCCATTGCAAGTTTTCTAAGGACATCAAGAACGAGGTATCTTTCATAGAGCATATTATTTGTCAAAAAAGAGGGAAACTCTCCACTCTCCAATTGGAAATAGAGTTGAAGGACTGGGTGCCAAACACCAAGTTTTATAGATCCAAAGACACTAAGGTATTTAAGCTCATTGAGATTTATTGACTTATCAAGGCCTTCATTGCCCAAGTGGTGGAGGAGAGAAGACAACAACAACAAGCTATTCTGTAGAAATTGGACCTTCTAGACAAGAAATGTGAGGTAGATTGCAAGGTAGACTTTGATACAGAGATCATTGTTCTAAACCCTACAAAATCCCATGATGTTCCTATTGCAATTGTTGGTCAAGCTCAAACTTTTGAGAGTACATTATCTAATCCCATCATGCTTGATGAGGACCCAAAAGACCTTGTGGACACATAGAACTAGTGGTACCCTTTATTGGCTCCGTAAGATTGGATTTCATGTCTTTTTTCGATAGGGTGTCTAGGAATAACAATGTTCTTTTTCCATATGTATGTTATAGGCTTTCTTTTGTGGTTAAAATTAGTCATGTCAAGTGCTACTATAGGAAACTAGTGACTCTATATTGCTCTTAGCATCATTTTGATCCAAACTCTATGCCTTTTCTGAAATGTTGTGAACCTGGTTTCCTAAGTGGTAGGTCACAAACAATCTCTTATGTACTATTTATTGTGATATATTAATATAAATAATAAAGCTAGCAAGATTTAAAAAAAATACATATAGAAACAAAAATTGCATGGAAACCAACAATATGTTTTTACTCTTGATAATATGGTTTAAACTATTTTTTTACAACATTCATTTACTTGAATATACACAAATATTTACTTAAAAACACACACACACACATATGAATATTATATTTTATTTATTATAACTATTATACCTAAATACAAATATGTTTATAACTTAATTAATATAAAAACCACATTTAAAATAATACATATAAATTAGTTAAAGAGAAGTTATAATTAATATTTAGTATTTACAAAATATGATTTTTGACATATATTTTTACTAAAAGATATATGCTTCTTGGTGAAGGTGAGAAAAATCACAACCCTCGTGGTAAATAAGCATACAATATGGCACACAAATGGGGTGTCAGCACATGAGTGCAAAGTGTCTAATTAAGAGGAGGTTCTAGGATGTCTTCCACATGCTTGGAATCCCCCCGAAGAAGAGAAGGATGGGAAGGTTTATGATTATATAGGGTTGTGTGAGGATGACAGTTTATCACTCTAGCATGAGATGTTTGGACTGCAATTTGATCCATTATCAACTCGATTCGATAAGATTTCCAATGATCATGGACCAAACAAGATCCCAACAACTTATACCCAGGCCCGGCTCCAAAATTGGCATGGTTTTGGATGGGAGGAACTATTAGAAGCAATTGAAGGGTGACAACTCTGGTTTAAGGTATATCATCCACAACTGGTGTCAAAAGTGGTCGGTTAGTATATCACGCTTTCCTCCTTGGCACTTTGTTTTTGGTTATCTTTGGCTCTCTATGTTTTATACAACCTACTTTCGTTGGTTTGAACACAATTTTATTCTAGATTGGAATATTACCAATTCGATGTTGAAACATCAAGCATTGACATTTCATCACACTTCTATTGGATTCAGTCAGTCAGGTGATCGACCTATATCTGCATACAGTCAGTCAGGCGATCGACCAAATCTCTACATTAGTCGGTCGAGTAGTCGACATGCTTGTCAATCAGACAGTTGACCAATAGTGGAAGATAGTTGAGTGGTGGATCGACCAACCCATCCATCAAATACGAATTGGACACATGGATAGTCGGGTCGAGCATCCTTGTTGAGCCAACTAGACAACGCAGATTTGATGGAGTCCACTCTAGTAACCAACAGTTATATGTGGACAAGATCTTCCTGATTTCATGGAAGTTCGTTAGACCTTGAGGTTATAAATAATACATCCCTTGGGTCATTATCATCAAGCGATCAAAGTTATGACATATGGAGATATCAAGGTCCAATATGCATTATGATGTTCTAATCACAGTGCGCTTTGCTTAAGTGTTGAAACGGTGTCTTTAGACACCACCTCTGTCTTCAAAATTATATTCCCTCTTCAATTATTTGCAGAATTGTCTATCTATTTCATTACAGGTTCCACCCCTTTCCCAACATGGTATCAGAGCCAATGGTTTGAAACCTTGCATGTTATCTGCAAACCTTATTGAGTAGGATTTGTTGTGTGATTGACTCTAGGTCGATGGTTTGTCGATTGGAACTTCTTGAAATAGAGATTTTCATCTAGATATTGAACATGGATTTGAGTATTGATCTTGTTATTATGAATGGATCAAGTTATGCAGTATGTGCACCAGACATGGAAACCCTGCTGAAGAGTAAAGGATTGTGGCAGTATATAAAAATTGTGATTCCATATCCAAAAGACGATCAAGCAAAGTTCGTTGTTGATGGCAAGAAGGATGAGGTTGTGGGGGTCATCACGACCTATATCTTGTGGGAGATTCGGTTTCACCTCAGTGAAATTAACTACCCTCATCGAGTCTAGAAGAAGATGATGTCGTTTTTTGATAGAGTCGATGAAAGCCACGTCATGCAGTTGGAGAAAGAGTTGATCTCTCTTGATCCTCATTCTTTTGATTGAATAGAGGACTACTTGGCGCATGTCAAATAACTCCCATTGAAATTGGGTAAATGTGGAAAGAACTACCAAAAGAAAGATCGACAACTCATCTAGTTGGTCTTGATGAATTTGAGAACACCATTTGATGTTTTCATGTTGACTTTCCACACTAACTGGAAAGAACGCAAAGAATATGGTAAGGATTAAACCTTTGAATATTTATGTGGCCTTTTGATTACTGATCAACATAGACTATTCGAAGAAGGCAAGCTTGGTGGTAAACATCAAGCTCACTTTATCAAGGGAAAGAGCAAGTCGAATCACAGGGAAAGAGTATGCTTTGGTACCTCTACAAAATGACCTGGATGCCATGAATAGAAACCTAAGGGACAGACTGATGCACCCCAGTGAAGTCGAAAGAAAAAGACATGTCGATACTTTGGAAAGACTGGACATGTGGAGAAAGTTTGATATAAGAAGAGAGATGATTCAGAGGAGAAGGTTAAACACTTTGAAGGAGACATGTCCGTTGTACATCGACCGACTGATAATTTCACCTTCCAAGTTGGAATTTCTCACAGCTTGATGTCTCATTTTGCATAGAACGAATGGGTAGTCAAATATCGATGCACTCTTCACATGGCTAAGGATGCTTCCTTGTTCACATCCTTGGATGAAGCTAGGGAGAGGAAGATTTATGTTGTTGATGATTTTTCTCTAGATATTGTTGGTCAGAGTGATGTTACCTATCAACATGGGAGAATTGTCGACATTTATTATGTGTCAATCCGTTGTTTGTTGCTCTGTTAACAATGACAGGTGATATTGTAGACTTTTGTCCAAATCGATTCTATGTTAGTGAATTGAAAAAAGGTCAATCGATTGTGCTAGAGGGTTTCTCAACCCAAAGGACAGTCTATATAAATTTTTTGAATTGACTAGACACAACAATGAACCGACTACTTTTTCTTCTCACACTGATGAGCAAAGTCGAACTTGGCATGAATGACTCAGACACCTAAATTTTTGAAGTCTGCAGTCGATGGCAACTCAAAACATGGTTGTTAGTTTACCTAAAGTGTTTCCCCCTGAAGGAGTCTGTAAAGGTTGTGTACTTGGCAAGCATAATCAAGCACCCTTTGACTCTGGCAAAGCATGGTGAGCACAAAACCTCTTGGCTCTGGTTCATAGTGATGTTTGTTGCATCAATCTACCTTCCTTGGTAGGTGCAAGGTATATTTTTACTTTCATTGATGATCTCTCTTGTTTCACATGGGTCTATTTTCTGAAGAATAAGAATCTTGTCTTTGAAAAGTTCAAAGAGTTTAGAGCCTTTGCTGAAAATCAACGTGGTTGACCCATCAAGTGCTTGATATCAGACAATGGTGGTGAGTATGTAAATCGACCTTTTGAAGAATACCTTGTTTGATATGGTATTGATCGGAAGTGGTCAGTTCCTCACACACCTAAGAAAAATGGAGTCGTGGAATGCAAGAATCATAAGTTAGTTGAAATGACTCAACGTCCTTTGAAGGCCAAAGATCTGCCTCTTAACTTTTTGGATGAAGCAGTGTATTATGCAAACTATTTGCTCAATCACATCTCAATGCAAGTTGTTCCTTCCATGACTCCAATCGAACGATGGTGTGGAAAGAAGCCTTCATTTGGCCACCTCCATGTGTTTGCATGTGTTGTTTGGGCTCATGTTTCCAGTGTTTGCAGAAAGAAGTTAGATGCAAATATTCATGGTTTCATCGTGGTGGGATACTCTAAAGAGTTGAAATCCTATCGACCATTTGATCATGTCAAATGACGAATCATTATTAGACAAAATGTATGGTTTGATGATAATTATTTTGGCATTAAATTGTTGAATTCCTCCTCTGGATTGCTACATGATGATCCATTTGATGTTGTCTTTGACACTAGTTCTCTTATTCCATTTCTCAGTCCTTCGACTAGACAATCAAACTCTATTCATGTTTCAACTAGATTGCCGCCCTTCGAGTCAATTAGTTCATTGATATCTATTTCAATTGGTCCGCCATCTCCATCGACTAAACTTGTTCTGAATTTTGATCGACCTGATGCAGTGAACAACATTTCACCTGTTTCTTGTCTACCCATATGGGCTACCAAGACAATTGAATATGCTAGACATGATGTTGGTGATGTTTCCTCTTAACAACAAACTAGAAGTCAAAAGAAACATGCCAGTGTTGCATTGATGGCTTGTGTACTTAAAATTTCTGATCATGTTTCCTACTTGGATGCTCAAGGACAACTTAAATGGGAATAGGATATGCAAACAAAACTGATTCTTTGTCAAAGAATCACACTTGGGACTCAGTTCCTCGACTGCAAGGAAAGAACATTGTGAAGTGTCGATGGGTTTACAAGACCAAATTTACCTCTAAAGGTGTTGTTGAGTGACATAAAGCATGCCTGGTTGTGAAGGGATTTTTTCAACAAGAAGGAGTCAACTACATTGAGACCTTTGGTCATGTTGCAAATATGAACTCTGTTCGACTGATTCTTTCCCTTGCTGCTCATTTTGGATGAAAAATCCATCAAATGTATGTGAAGAGTGTCTTTCTTCATGGAGACCTATTAGAGGAAATTTTCATGGAACAACCACCTGGTTTCATGACATATTCTAACTTGGTTTTTTAACTCAAGAAGTGCTTTATGGTTTGAAGCAAGCTCCCAGAGCTTGGTATGCTAAGATCATTATATTCTTTCTTCGACTTGGTTTCAAACATCATGAATCTGGTCACATCTTGTATGTTCTCGATACCAATGAAGACACTTTGATTGTTGATGTATATGTAAACGATCTTCTCATTACTAGTAATCACATTGATCTCATTCTTAGATTGAAGCACCAACTTGTCGACTCCTTTGATACGACAGATCTTGGTACTCTACATTATGTTTTGGGTCTTCAAGTATTACCACTATGTGATAGTTTTCTTATTTCTCAATCAAAATATGTGATGGATATTTTGACACGTTTTAAGATGGCTGTTTGTAAGCCTTGTGATACTCCTTTTCAATCTGGATTAAATCTCACTAAAACTTTTCAAACTCCCAAAGTTGATGCTACACTTTATCGACCACTGGTTAATGGTTTTATTTATCATACTTGTAGTCAACTTGACATTTCCTTTGTTGTTAGTGTGGTTTCTCGGTTTATGCAAGACCCCATAGAAAGACACTAAAAAGAAATCAATTGAATTGTCCCCTATCTCAAGGGTACCACTCATTTTGGTATCAAGTATTGTCGAAGTTAAGATACGCTGGTAGGCTTAATTGACTTCAACTAGGTTGGTGACAATGATGATCGAAAGTCCACTTATGGCTATGTTTTTCGTCTCAACACTTGACTGTTGGTGTGGTCGTGTAAGAAATGAAAGGTAGTCTCCTTTTCGAATACAAAAGAAAAATATTGTGGTGTCATTCAAGCAGGTATCGAAGTAGTCTGGATTCAACAACTTCTAGGTGAACTTGGACTTCTTTTTCAGACTACGACTACAATCTACTGTGATAATCAAAGTGTCATACAGGTTGTTAAGAATCATGTTGCCCATAGTGAGATGAATCATGTTAAGCTCCATGCTCACTATTTGAGACAGTTGGTTCATGAGAATGTTGTCTCTCTTGAATATTGCAGAATAGATGATCAAGTTGTTGATATCTTCACTAAATCCTTATCTGAAGCTATATTTATCAAGCTCTATATGATGCTTTGGATTCAAGCAGTTGTAATTATGGGGGTGTCATGTTGACGTAATTTCACCTCTTCAATCTCCAGAGACGTGTCTTGATGGGGAAAGTGTTGGAACACCAAGAAATGATGGTTCATCACACTTCTTCTGGATTCAATTGGTCGGGTGGTCGACCTACATTTGGATACAACTAGTTGGGTGATCAATCAAATATCTACATTACTTGGTTGAGTAGTCAACATGCCCGTCGATCGAAAAACTAACCAACAATCAAAGATAGTCGGGCGATGGATCGACTAGCCAAGTAATCGAATACAATTTTGACACATGGACGACCAGGTCGAGCTTCCTTGTCGAGTCTACTAGACAACACGGATTTGACAGAGTCAACTCTAACAACCAATGGTTATATGTGTACAAGATATTCTCGATTTCATGGAAGTTGGTTAGATCTTGAGGCTATAAAGAGAAGACCCCTTGTGTCATTATCATCAAGCAATCGAAGTGATATCATATGGAGATATAAATGTCCAATATGCATTGTGATGTTCTGATCATAGTTCGTTTTGCTTAAGTGCACCTCTATCTTCAAAATTTTATTCCCTCTTCGATTATCTACAAAATTGTCTCTATGTTTCGTTACAGGTTCCACCCCTTTCCAAACATTCAGTTTGGTGGAAGTACTCAATTCCTCTTCCCTTTTTATTGGGTCTAGCTTTGCATGTCCTCGAATTCCAATTCTACCTCACCCATAGTGTAACTCAATTTTCAATTCAACTAAATCCAAAACTTAGCTCTCAAGATCTTCTCTCTTCAAAGTCTATGACTACCTCAACGTTTTCCAGCTCTAACCTTAGCTCTCCAATTTCTCAAAGTAGTTGGATGCTCCTTCCCTGGCTCATCTATGTTCTTGTAGTCAGTTTATGGTCTTGGCGGTTGCCCCTAGTCTTAGCAAAACCCTCTTTTTAAACATAAATATATATTGACGGTGGGATTTGGACTACCCTATGGTTTGGTTGACACCTCCTTTATCTATTGCGTAGCCTCCTACTTCCTATGTCAAATCCAAGTCTCCAACCATGTGGTTTGAAAACAAGGCCTCTTTCCCCGAAAGAAACAAAAGCGGACCCACCGGAGGTAACGCTACCCCTAGATAGTACCCTCAACACACCCAAGCTTCTCTACATAAATTTGATCACACACATGTGCACTAATGGTAGCAGAGGACTTTGGCACTTGGTTTTCAGAGAGTACCAAGGAGAAAATGGAAAAAATGGAAACAACCGTCAATAGAAAATGCCAAAAACTATCTAAATACCAAGTTAAAGTTGAGTTTATTGGATGTATTCCTAATCACAGATACTCCAAAACCCGAGATACTAGAATATCTAGGATAACAAAGTTATACTAGCTCAACAAAGCCTTTATAACTCAAATAGTTGAAGGATGGGGAAGCCAATACCAGGACATTATGTATAGGTTACATATTATGGACAAAAGTTTGATGCCCTCCATAGGGAAATCTTCAATATTGAGATCACCATGCACAACTACCCTAACAATCAAAGGGGCAATAAGGAAGAAAATGACCATACATTGAACTCTAAAGGGACACCATCAAACCCCATTTTGTTGGATGAGGATGAGGACATTCAAATGGACTAGCTCCTAGGGCAAGCTCAAGGACATGGATTAAAGGATTAGATCATATTGTTTTTATAAGTATTTAATACTAGGTTATATAGTTATGTTTTATGTTCTTATCAACATAGAAAAGCATTTATGTTTTTTGTTCTTAGCAGCATAGGAAAGCATTTATGTTTTATGTTCTTATCAGCATAGGAAAACATTTATGTTTTCTGTTCTTAGCAGAATAGGAAAGCATAAACATATAGTTTCAATTTTTATGTTATATTGTTGGGCATATACTAAAGTAAAGCCATCAATTTTTTTGACCTGTAGTGACCTTGGTTTCCCAGATGGCAAGCCACTAACAAGGTTGAGTGTAACATTTTTTTATGCTATATAAATACAAAAAGTAGCTTGCTTAAAAAAAACAAGCGTATAATAAGTAAATAAAAAGTAGCTTGCTCAAAAAAAATAAGTGCAATAAGTAAATACATTGTTGTTTCCCAAACTCCTCTATCAAAACTTGTCATGGTTCTCCCCCTCCATCATGTGTTGTGTAAAGTAGTTTGTTAGACATTTGTTAATTGAAAACTATATCCAAATAGGGATCATAGACAATATATCAAGTATATGTGCAATGTGGGCCGCTTGATTGATAAGTAAAAATATTGATTTGAAAATCAATCAACTGTTACATGAGTAAAATTATTAACAATTATATGAATTTTCATCTATTTCCATCTATACTAAATATCTAATTATTTATTTATTTGTTTTTAACAATAAAGGTGGGAATTTTATTACAATAAAAAAGCGCCTAAGATGATACATAACGTCAAAATGGGGAGGCGAGAAAAAGTCATGCTCATCACAAGATCATACATATCAGGTTGTTGCACAGAGAGTAATTTCATAGTTACATACTGTCCAAAAAATCTATCTAAGTAAACCCTGCAGAAAGTCTCGAAAACGCAGATACAAAAATAGTTCATAAGTTATAAGAGGGGAAAAGAGACCATCTATAATTCAAGACCCATGACTATAACCTAGAGATGGGTTGTTCAAATCCAACAGTGGAGCTTGTTGTGCTAGTGAAGAAGCCATTTCTGAGTTGTCCTGATCATTCCAGGGAGAGGAGTCAAGGGGAGGTCGAAGGCAGAGGTCTTCTGATTGAGACCAGAGAGCCTCACATTCATCCTTAACTTGATGAATACTCTGTCATTATTGCACCGAGATTTCCAGAATCATGAGAACCTGAGACGATAATCCACTGAATTAAAGAGTTTCATTGAATGTACTAAATACATAGATCACGTAGCTCATCCATGATCGTGTGCATATGCTTTAGACATTACCCAATAGAACCCCTCGACATGAGTGCTAGCAAGCGGAGATGGAGGAGAGCGAACCAAGGAGAAATGACTGAGTAACATCCAAAAGAGGATATCGCTAGAGTAGGAATGCCATAGTGTTCGGAGGAGCTGAACCATAAACAAGAATCACAAGTGTCTGTTGATGTGAGCGATTTGGAGTCTGATCTCAACTCCCACCTAAATCCATGATTACAGGTACAGGCTATCATATCCATGATGAGGTCGTACACCCCATATGAGCCCAGTCATAATGGAGAGACCAATTGATAAGATGGTTTAGTACCAGAGAATTTAAAGCAACCGAGGGGCGACAAGTGAATAGCATGTCGAGTCATTGAATCTTCATGTGATGTCCTCATGTTTGGCTGAGTGATGGATATTGTCCCTATGCATATTGTGTTGTTGATCCTTGAGTTTAATACCATATGTGGGTCCCAATAAGGGTATAGGCCCCCTTTTTTATCCTTTTGAGTTTTAGAGGGGGTCATGGGATAGGAGTGAAAGATATGTTCTTATTGACCATGATGACGCTTGGTGGATGTTGAGTAGCTTGATTTGCAAGACGGTTTGCCTACATATTACTAGAACGAAGGACGTGGAAGAGATCAATCTTGTTGAAGGCCTTCATCTCCTGGGGAATTTTGTGAATAATTGATTTGAGTTGAATTTTAGTTGGGAGCATCTCAATCCTTGCAAGCCTTATGATTACTTTAGAGTCTCCTAGCACTGTGAGAGAACATATACCCCGAGTATCAGCTAGAGATAATCCTTGTAGAACTGCATATGTGTAACATGAAAACTATTATTCGTTGAGGAAATGAATAATTGTGAATATTGATATTTTATTGATAATGATAAAGAAGATGATTACACTATCCTTGTGACGGTTTTCTATATAGCATTGACTGGTCATGAGGTGAGGAGGTACGTGCCTCTTGATTTAATTAAATGATTTTATTTATTATTGCAATTATTATATTTATTATTATCATTTTTATTATGTTTGTAACATTGCCACCCTCTTAAGATTTTGTTTTGTCCTCAAAGCAAGGGTATTGATGGGTATTGTCAGAGGAATTGTCCATATTCCCATGATAAATCTTCTTCTGGAAGGTTTTTCCATTTGATAAGATATTCCTTTATGGTTATGGAATGTAACACCTTTTCCTCTGTGGCAAGAATACCTTGTGGTTCTAAAATAATTTTTCCTTCGTCATCGAATTCTGGGATTTCTGTTTGCACTGGTTGATCTTGCCCAAACACTTTTTTGAGACATGAAATGTGGAAGACATTGTGGATGTGACAATTGTCTGGCAACTTCAATCTATAAGCTACTTGGCTAATTTTTTTGTTAATTTGAAAGGGTCCATAGAATTTTGGGGCCAATTTGTTCTTCCCTTGTTGCTTAAGGGAGAATTGTTTGTAGGGTTGAAGTCGTACAAACACCCAATCGACTTTTTCTGATTCTCTTTCTGACCTATGTTGGTTTGCTAGTTGTTTCATTCGATTACAAGCTGTTGCTAGGTTTTCTTTTAATACTTGTATGATTTTTTGCTCTTCCTATAGCTTATTTCTTACTGCTTGGACCTTAGTATTAATTAGTGCAAACTCTTTCCATTTAGGTGGTTCATAACCATATAAGGCTTGGAAATAAGTCATTTTAGCGGAAGTGTGATATGTAGAGTTATACCACCATTTGGCTAAATGTAACCATTGAGACCATTTATTTTGCTTATCTGTCACAAAGCACCGTAGGTACATTTCTAAGCATTTATTTACAATTTCTGTTTGACCATCTGTTTGTGGATGATAGGTGGATCTCATATTAAGAGATATTCTTGTATTTTTGCAAAATTCTTTCCAGAAATTTCCTTTAAATTTTGCATCCCTATCGCTGACAATTACCTTCGGAAACCCATGTAACTTATAAATGTTTTTGCAAAAAACATCTGCAATAAGTTTTGCTGAGTCAGTTTTTCTTACCGCCATGAAATGTGCATATTTGGTTAATCTATCAATGACAACAAAATTTGTATCCTTCCCATCAGACATGGGTAACCCTTCAATGAAATCCATTGAGATCTCTTCCCATTTTTGTTCATGAATATGTAGGGGATGAAGTAATCCTGGAGTCAAAAATTTTTCATTTTTATTCCTTTGACATATTTCACATTCAACAACAAATCTTTGAAATCCTTATTCATTTCTTTACAATAGAATGATTGTCGCGCATTATAGTAGGTTTTGAAAAAACCCACATGTCATGATGCTGGGGAGTTGTGTGACTCCCTTAAGACTTTCATTTTAAATTTTGAGGATGGAATTAGGTAGATTATGTTCTTGTACCATAAAATATCATTTTTCCATTCAAATTTGGGGTTTATGTCTAAATTGTTGATTATGGAATTAGATTCAAGATCTTTGGCATACTCAACTCGAATCTCATCCAACCAATCTGGAATGACTACTGTTGTTGCATATGCTTTTACTTCCTCATCTTTTTGTGATAGTGGATCAACAACTATGTTGTCTTTCCCTTTTTTGTGTATTATTTCCATATCAAAGGTGGAAAGTTCCTCCATCCACTTTTGTTGTTATGTGGACAATGTTTTTTTGTCTTAGTAAGTATTGGAGACTATTGTGATCAGTACATATCGGAAATTTGCTTCCTAAGAGATATTGTCACCACTTAGCTAATGCATGCATAATAGCTAACATTTCCTTATTATAGGTAGATTTTAACTCTTCCTTTTTGTTGAGCTTTCGACTTTCAAATGCTATTGGGTGGCCATCTTGCATTAATATTGCTGCTATTCCGATTCCTGATGCATCGTATTCTACTACAAAGGGTTTTGCAAAATCTGGTGTTGTTAACACATGTGTAGATGACATAACCCCTTTTAATGTTTCAAAACATTCTTGTGCACTATTATCCCATTTGAAGGAATTTTTCTTTAATAAGTTTGACAAGGGTGTTGTTAAATGAGAGTAGTTCTTGATGAATATTCGATAATAACCTGTTAATCCAAGGAATCCCCTTAGTTTTGATATGTTCTTTGGTTTGGGCCATTCTGTGATTGCCTTGATTTTTTCAGGGTCCACCTTGACTCCTTCTCAAGATATGACATGACCAAGGTATTCTACTTCTTCTTTACCAAA
>SNQJ01S0030542.1:198279-223637 GCA_010110895.2 Picea sitchensis | reverse complement strand
TTGACAAAGGAAAAACTCAAAGCCATTCTAACCAAACTAATAATTCCAAGCCAAATCCAACTTAGCCCTTCTCCATGAGAGCTCCTCTCCTTTTATAAGCTGAAGAGGATAAGGTGAGGAGGTTAGGATGATCCCACTAAATCATGAAAGCGATTAAGATCCAAACCATTCGGATGCCACCTCACCATGGAAGTTTCTCCTTCTAGAAGTTTCGAGAAAACGCTCATTTTTCCCACGTGTAAGCATTCTCGCACCCTGCCTATAGAGCAGACTGCAAACTCCTCGTGACCTAGCTATGATGCAGCCTGCGAGAATCAGACATTCTCGCACCCTAGCTATAATGCAGCGTGCGAACTTCTTTTTTTATAGGGTTTTTACAAAGGAAAATGCAACTTCTTTTCTTAGGAAAAGTTCTTCTCCCTTCTTTCTTTAGAAACTCAGGTCACTAACCCCTCCGAAGGCAACAAATAGGTTTACATCATCAACGGTCATAGGGATGATGAAAATAATGTGTAACAGTTGTTTATATGTTCTTTGAGATGAGTTTGGATCAATATACTGGTTTTTCCTATGTAGGATTTCCCAAAGGAACATAGATTTTAATAAAATCATTAGACAAGAATATGACTAGTTTTATCTTTAAAGATTCTAAAGAATTGCTTTAGGGTTTTGGGGGGTTTGAAAATGGATTTAATATTATTTTAGGCCAAGATCTTGGAAATATGATCTGTAATGCCATGAATGCAAGGGATCAAAATTAGGGCATAAGGAAGGGAGGTCAAAAGGGGGTTTTGAGATTTTGGATGGAGGGCGAAGCAAAAGGCTTTGTTAATTTGGGAAATAGAATAACCATCTTCTACCAAAGCATTAATAAGGTGGACTCTTTCTTTGTTTAATAAGTAGGGAATGAAAATTTGAATGGCTTTGGTAAAGAAGGTTTTGAAATAGATTTGTGAACAAGGTGGTGGATTGAGCATGAAGGTATATATCAATATGAATCTTTTAAGGTATTTATTGGTATCCTTCATGTCCAATCCCACCACCACCCTCCTCAAAAGTCTATCATTCTATGTGTTATAAATTTTATTCTATTAATATGTGGGTTATATAGATATTCCCTTTACCCTTTCTTTTAAAATTATTACTTTATTATCTTATTCATTACTCTTACCCTTTGAAATGAATATAAGAAAAAGAAAATAATGAATTTCATATTAATTAATAAACCTATATTCCCTTTTTAAATTTTTTCCATAATTATAATTATTTTAATATTTTGAATAATCTCGCGTAACAATATTATTATTTTAATTAATTTAACTAAAACTTAACTTTGAATCTTAATGATCATAATTTTTATATGAGTAATTCTACAGCTATATATATATTAGAGCTTACTATATTATATTATCTTATTAAAATTTCATATGATTACCTTAATAATAATAAGCGTCACTCAAATTTAAAACATTTAAAAATTATAATGCAATTCAATTGGAGGAAATTTATCATAATTTATGACCAATTATAAAACTTTCATAGTAAAATATTAATTTAATCTATTATTTAAAACTTATCATAATTACGATACATTGCAAAATTTTCATTTTTTAATCGATTAGTTTTATATTATTACCTTATTAGTCCCTACCGTAGGCATAGAGGGACTATAGCGATCGATAAATCATTGACTTCATATTAGTTTGTCCTTTGACCACAAATATTTCCATATTATCTATTGTTGGAACCAGGGAACTGAAAACATCGATTTTTATATAAAAAAAGGCACCATATTTGTCATGATATGATTGGACAAGGAATTGAAGGTATTATTGTCGACTTCTCTCTTCTCAATGTTATATATGTTGGCATATCCAAAGTATTTGATCGCATATAGTCTTTTTGAATCATATATTTTGTTATTCATTTGTCGAAGGTGGATTAATGCTAGCATTAATTCGAATGTTTGGTTTAGCATTTTATGCTAGGTAAATTTATGACAATGTTTGATATGGTGGAATATCCAAAGTTTGGCTTTCCATCACATTCTCTGGTGTTCGAACTATTGTTACAAAAAATATAATTATTTTTTTGGGATACGTCAGAGATCTGCCACATTGAATTTTTTTCTTAAATGTTTACAGTGCATTTCTGACAGACTTAAATGTTTACCTAACAGGCTTGGTAGTGTTGAATGGTTACTTAACAGGCTTGTTACAAGACATTTTCTTCCGTTTTTAAAATTTATATGCTCCAACGACATTGCTGGTTCACTGGTCCATGCTTGTTTTTTGCATGCCACTGATTTCTTATTTGCATGTTGTCGTTGTTCTTTCTTGCGTGTTCGTGTTGTTGCAGTTTGCACGTTAGGGTTTCTGCAATCGTGATTGGAACAACATCCTTCCTGGGGGAGTGGTTGTTGCTTGCTTCTTTCTTCGCTGTATGTTGTTTATTGTTGCTTGATTCGACTTTGCAGGGTTCTGGTCCTGCGCCTGCACTTGGGCCTTTTGGTGCTTCTTAGTTGGATTCTTATTTGGTGTTTGTTCTTGTTTGCCCAGGGTTTGCAATGTTGGGATGCTGCATCTACAGTCGGATCTCTGGTTACATTTTTTTTCACTGCAGTTTGCGTAGAATACTATTAAGATAAAATAACAGACTAAAGAATTGCAGGCGATGTAAATTGCAGCTGTTACGTGTTGAAGCAGATTTTGTCGGCCTCAAAATATATTTCATAGCTGACGATGTTTTTTCCATGGATTCTGTGTTACTATGGTTTCATAGTTATGAGAATGCCTTTTGTTGTGTGGGAGATATAGTTGTTCTCTCCCTTTTACTTTTCTATTGTAAACTGCGTTTGACTCTAGTTTCTCGCGTTTATGTGGTCATTCCAAGCGACCGTTGTTCGGTTTCATACTTATCCAGTTTTATGGACGCGGCTTCGCGAATAGGTTCTATCGAATTATGACAGGTCGTGTTCAGTGTATACATTAGCTTTCCCGAATTATTTTTCTTTAAAAGAAGGCCTCCTGGACATAAGAGAATGCAATTTATGAAATTATAGGTTTCCTGGAGAGCATAAGTTAATGATAGCGGGTTCTCGAGGTGGTGGGCTGAAAATTGGGCTTATTAAGATAAAATAACATACTAAAGAATTGCAGGTGATGTAAATTGCATCTGTTACACGTTGAAGCAGAGTTTGTCGGCCTCAAAATATATTTCATAGTTGCCGATGATTTTTCCATGGATTCTATGTTACTATGGTTTCATAGTTATGAGATTTCCTTTTGCTATGTGGGAGATATAGTTGTTCTCTCCCTTTTACTTTCCTGTTGTAAACTGTGTTTGAATCTAGTTTCTCGCGTTTATGTGGTCATTCCGAGCAACCACCATTTGGTTGCATACTTAGCCATTTTTATGGACGCGAATTCGCAAATAGGTTCTATCGAACTATGACAGGTCATGTTCAGTGTATACATTAGCTTTCCCAAATTAGTTTTCTTTAAAAGAAGGCCTCCTGGATAGAAGAGAATGCAATTTATGGAATTATAGGTTTTTTGGACAACATAAGTTAATGATCGCGTGTTATCGGGGTGTCGGGCTGAAAATTGGGCTTCTGTTGTTCCGTGTCCTTCCATACTTAGCCAGTTTTATGGACGTGGCTTTGTGGATAGGTTGTATCAAACTATGGTGTATACATTAGCATTTTCGAATTAGTTTTCTTTAAAAGAAGGGCTCCTGGACAGAAGACATTGAAATTTATCAAATTATAGGTTTCTTGGACAACATAAATTAAACATAGGAAATATGTAATTTTATAAAGTAGATATATAAAGCATGCACGGATCCCTCATCCCATACTTAACTAGTTTTTGCATCATGGGTTCTCGGGCTAGGCGGCTGAAAATTGACACTCGGAGAGTTCCGCGATATACAAATTGGGATTATTACCTCTTATCATAGAATCCCATGCTTAGTCAGCTTCCAACAATATGTATGAACGGTGAGGTGCAGCGAGCGTTAGGGTTGTGCAGCGAGCGTTAGGGTTCGAGCAGAGAGGCTCATGACGGCGCCAGGGGGCGGGATCCCCGCCCCCCCATCGATTGCTGATGCATTTCGCAGGCTCATCCACAGCCGTGGGAAGCAGACTGCTCCTCCAGAGATCCCGAAATTCATTAAAAAGCTGGACGAGATTCCTGAAATAGCACTGCCGGAAGAGAACCCAATGAAGATAGCAGTAGCCCTAGCCAATCGAGGGTTAGTCGGTCAATTTATGGGATTGTGGTCGTCCACCAAAACCACAGATGACTGGATACAGAGAAACTGGAGACCGAATCTAGCCAACGGAGTAACCTGCTACCCAGTAGGCCGGGGCTATTTCGTTTTTGAATTCATAACGGAAGAAGATCGTGACCTGGTATTCAGGAACAGGCCTTATTTCATGGGGACACAGGGTCTCTATTTAAATAAATGGTCTCCGGACTTCAACCCCTTAATGGACATGCCAAAAGAAGTGCCCGTCTGGGTCAGATTGCCGAACCTCCCAATTCACTGCGCTATTTGGGACGAATCTACTGCTTTCCGGTGGAAATGGAGTTGAATGATTTCATAGATAAAGCGGATCCTGAGGGACAATACATCGCTCGAATATCGTGAAGTTAACACAGGCGGGACTCGGTATCAGGATTAGCGTGGGATCATGGACTCATTTCAAAAGTTAGATTATGAGCATCTTCGTTTAAATGTGAGAAATTACCGGGAGCATGGGCACTTTCAAGCGCCCCAAGATTCAAATTGGCCGAGGATGAGGATCTTAGGATGGCAAAAAAGTCGAAGAGGGAAAAATACACAAATATGAAACGAAGGGCCGCGGGATCACCAAAAGGGAACCCAAAGAGCACCACAAGACAACCCAAAGACGAGATTCCACCATGGTCATTGATGAAAGAAAGCCATCCTCAAGAATCGGGGAGTCTGGCGGGGCAAAAGTCACGAAGAGGTAAAGGAGGATACAAAATTTGGATACTAACTGAAGATGAGGCGAGGAGGAGGAGGGAGGAAGCGGTCGGCTGACCCTCAGGACTCCAAACCCATGACCGAAGAGGGAGGCTTGAAGGGAAAAAGCGAGAAGAGCAGGGCCCATAAAGAAGTGATCCAAGGTATGACAAACCTTACGGGAATGATACGGGAATGATCCAAACGAGAAATGGATCAGAAAGCGGGGAAAGGCTTTACGTAGAAAGCCCTCCCCATTCGATGAAATAATAGATAGTCTCACGGAATTCGCGGAGACTTGGCGATAACGAGAAAGAAGAAATACGAGATCTATCCAAGACTAGCAAGACACGAAGTCCTCCTAATCGGAGATAAGCTGAGAAGGAAGATTTCCCTCAGAGCTAGCAATAAATTGAAAAAGGCAAACTGAAGAGCTGATGGCTTCGAGAGAACCTCGGGAGGATTAGCAACCTACGGGATACTAAATTGAACTTCATCTGAAACAACGCCCTCTGGATCTACACCAACTCTTGCACAAAAGATGGAACCATGGTAAGTCTCTGCCCAACCTTTAGTTCTTGTTGCAGTGTGAAAGAAGAAAGAGCTGGCGGGATTCCCCCTAGCCCTATTCTGAATCTGTCCCAGGTCAACATAATAGTGGCGGGCGTCCTTGGCTCCCTCCCCTCCCGGAGAAAGAGTTGATTATTAGGAGATCATGATCGAAGACCTCATGTCGGATGAAAGAACTTGAAAGATAGTCCCTCAATGGTAGGTTCACTTAGTCAAGCAGAAGACTAGGCCACGGCCATGATACCGGAACTAGACCGATTCCTTGTCCGGTCCTCCTTCCTTTCCCTTGGGCTTTTAGCCTCCTCAAAAGTCCTCCCCCACTCTACCTCATACCATAAACCCGTCTCACTTTCTCTCCTCCCCTCTCTTCACAGGTCCGCTCCCCTTCAGTTCGGTCCCTTTGGGCTCTCTAGGATTCCTTTTACTCCATTGTCCAGCGTTCTTGGATACAACCTGTTTCGGGCTCCCATTTCTTTGTTTGGGAAGAGAAGTTAAGAAGACTAAAAGGAATTAAATTAAGACCAAGAATCTAGAAACCCCATGGCCGGAAAAAGGAAAATCAAGGGATTTGGAGCGCCATCAGGCAGATCTGGAAGTAAACCAAATCACTCAAGACCTCCTACATCAAGAAACAGAATTGCAAAGAAAATATCACAAATCCTGCAGAGATGAAGAAACCCATTGGCGAATCCAGAGCACTTTGTTTGAAGGTAGCGAGGAATCACAGCCTACTTCCATAAACAAACATAGGCTGAGGAACAATTACAATTCTATCAATGAGATTCTCTGGCAAGATCAATTTCTGGGGCGGACAGGAAGAACCGCTCAAAAGTAGCCATTCCTATTTCAGAAGCTCTCGACCCAGACCAAGAGGATTTGGACTTAGATGCTTACCCTCTGTCGGAAATCCCTCAGATGATTACAACAATTGACAACAATGCCTTAAATAAACCAATTAGTTTGAAGGAAATAAAGGAAGTAGTCTCCAGGATGAATCCAGACAAAGCCGAGTCCAGGATAGGTTCACTCCCGTTCTTCATCCGCTGGCGGGATATCCAAAGACCTAAGCAAAAATGATCGAGGAGAATTAGCGGTCGTACCAAAATGGGGTAACCGCAGTCGCCTTTCTATGTAATTCCAAAGGAGAAAAGGCTTCGACTATCGAGATTAGGGCCGATATCTCTTTGCAACTTCGGACTACAAAATTATAACTAAAATCATAGCTAACAGGCTCAAAAAACTACTCCCAAGGTTGATCCCGGAAAATCGAGGAGGGTTTGTCCATGGAAGACAAATTCTCGACAATATTATCCTCGTCCAAGAAGCCATTCATTCAAGCTACACAAAAAAGGAACAAGGTATGAACCTTAAACTTCGATCCTACGTATCGCGTTTGTTAGTGTGAGACATGATTTCCTGTTTGCTGTAATGCAGGGGTTTGGGTTTGATAATCATTTCATAAAGTGGGTGAAAGCTTGCATCAAAGCCCATGGGTAGCACCCTTGATAGCGATTAGCCCAGCCAAGTCTTCAGCTTCCGGAAGGCAAAGGCGCCCCTCTCACCATTCTAATGATTCAAGCCGGTTGAGTTATCGACTTCACTAAGCCCTCCGCCCTTGAGCTCTCGGGCATAAGGCGCTTCGGTTAAAGTGAGTCACACCAGTTTGCGAGATGACAACTGCAGGAAAAGCCAATATTAGAACGGCAAGATCCTTAAATACGGACATCTATAAGTCACACTCACGGCCGAGATAAACTACAACAAAAGCATCATCCACGGCTGGCATTGTAACCCAAGAGAACTGCTGCAGATTAGTAGGGTGCTAGACATGGAAACCACTCCAACCTGGGAGAAATTCATTTACCTTGGCGTACCAATCTTCAAATCTTCCTTAAAGATAGCCCATTGGTCGCCTCTAATTGAAAAAAACTCAAAACCAAAATCCAAATTGGGATAGCGGTGGCTCCATGGTAGGGAAGTTAATGATGCTTATGAGCGGTAATTTCGGTTACCAATCTGCAATGTTGATGCTCCTTGCCCAAACAATTTCAACAAAATGAAGCGAGCTCCTACGAGAGAATTCACGTGGGAAGGAGGAAGAAGGCGTGAAAGGAAGATGCCACTTAGTCAGCTGGGAGGAAGAGTAGACCCCCTGAGATGGAGGTGAACATCGAGAAGTGTGAATCCCCACAATAACATTTCCATGGGCGGGGAAAATAACACGTGGAATATGACGTGAGGCAAACAAACTGAACAAGCGCGCTAAGGATAAAATACTTCTCTGGCAGCCGGGATAGATTCTTAGAGAAGCCCCCTCCCATAAAAAAAGGCTCCCCTATCTTTCTACTCTGTCAAAAAGCCATGCCCCTCATCAATTCCAAGCTCACCTGGATCCCGGGGAACGGCTCAAAGATCAATCTTTGGGAGGACTCCATCCTCGTGGGACAGCCACTCTCCCGGACAAAGAAATTGAGAATGACAAGAGTCAGGCGTCTGAAGAGCTGGAGGCACTTTGGGACATATCACTTGGAAAAATGATGATAGAACTCACAGGGAAGAGATCTTGGCAATTATCTAGAGGAACTTAAAGGCGAAGTCTCAATTATGCTAGAACTTCTTCAAGGTAAGGCACCCCTCCATTTTGGAGTGAAGAAGATAAAGAGGTTGAGATATAATCTGAGGATCTACAATTCTGGGTTACAAGACTATTACAAATTCCTTGGGCCCCTCCCAATCAAGGGGCTGATGGAAATCCCTTTGGAACTTTCCCTCTATTCCCAAGGTTGATATTTTTACCTGGACGCTCCTGCATAATAGTATTCTGACCTATGACAACCTGAAAACAAGAGGCTGGGAAGGGCCCTCCTGCTTGGCCTTGCTGTACTCTGATCAGAAGAATGGTGCTCATCTCGCGCTTTTCAAATGTGATTAAAAGTCGGGAAGCGCTGAGTGGGGTTCTGTATGATTCCTGACCAAGCTCTTCAACATCACAGGAGGAGCTCTGTCCTTCGATTTAAAAAACAAAGTGAAAACAACCTGGATGTGGATCCCAAAATTCGTATGTTGGAAGCTATGGTTAGAGCGCAATAACAGAATTTTTTAAGGAGGAAAAAAGGATGCCTCAGAGATGATAGCCATCAAGGTCAGGTCATGATTTCAGAAGCAATCAATGCGAGACCCTCAATCCAGAACTCCGCCTCAACTACCAAAGAAGAAGACAATTGGATCAAGATGTTTAGACCAACCTTTCAAAACCACAACTGAGCCACACTTTGAAGCTGGCGGGAAATTAACGCGAGAACAAGAACTACAACATTTGGAAATCGTCATAGAATGGTGGCTTGATTTGACCCGGTGCCTCAAAGGGCAATCGAGGGTGAAGGCGGAGGAGTTCTCCATGACGCGGCTGAGCTAAACTCTGTCACACGGGGCCTAGAGCGCGCCTCTAACCAATCAAGCAGAATTCCCACCAAGCCCTACGGCGAGATCAATCAACTCTTAAACTTCGAATCAACAAAGATCAATATAGCGATTCCAAGCAGTCGCAAGCATATCGCCTATTCGTCAAAACCCCTAAGGATATGTTCTTGGCTCAAATTTACAAGAAGATCCGACTTCTCTTGGATAAATTTCAGGGTTATAAAGTCTATCACGTGCTAAGAGAGCTTAATAGGGATGCAGACAAAGAAGCCAACATAGGCTCCGCGCAGGTCAAAGGACAAATTCAAATAAATGAAGAACTCTCATCTTATCCGATTCCCTAGGGTGAAGTGGACGTATGGTCAGTCATCCTCCAATCAATTGAAGTTTTATTTGGAAAGTCTGGCGAGAGCTAACCAGGCGGACGGACAAAAGTATCTATAAATGATTTGAACCCATGCATACACCAGGATTTCATGATAGAAGACTAGACTTCGCGAGGTTAAAATGGCATCCGACCCCCCTCTTCTCATACAACAAGTCAAGTCAGCTGGTAATAGGAAGCAAAGGCATTTTAGCTCAACGTGTTCCAGACATGGATCCGAAAGGCCAAACCCCCCTCACGCCTAAGGAAGGCGGTGGAATGAATAGAGGCGGAGAGTCTTGGACCTACACGGCGGAATGAAGTGGGGCGACTTGAAGATGGAAATGGAGGACCTCAAAGATGAGCTCACGGATGAGATGCACGCCGGTTTGAAGGATTTCGCTAATCTCATGGGAAATCTAGGGCAACGCCTCAGTGATTTGGAGCAGAGGTGGAGGCCCTCACCAATGCATTCAACAAGATAGCTGAAGCCTCGACTGAAGCCACCGACATAGAAGCTAAACCTTGTGGCTCCATTCTCAATTAGCTAAAACCAGATGGGTCAGGGGCGAGCTGGAGAGTCTTCGGGCCTACACCAGCCAGATGAAGTGGGACAGCTTGAAGATGGAAATGGAGGACCTCAAAGATGAGCTCACGGATGAGATGCACGCCGGTTTGAAGGATTCCGCTAATCTCATGGGCAATCTAGGGCAACGCCTCAGCGATTTGGAGCAGAAGGTGGAGGCCCTCACCAATGCATTCAACAAGATAGCTGAAGCCTCGACTGAAGCCACCTCGAGCACCGAAAAAAGAGGAAAGCGCTAAGCACGCGGCTCCATTCTCAGTTAGCTAAAACCAGACCAGAATTTTGATTGTCTCTCCCCTAGATTTAGTAGTATGAATTTAGCATAGTTATCTGGCTGGCAAATGAACTACAGAGCGGCAGCTCTGGTCGAATATGTAAGGGATTGGCAGCCCTCTCTGCCCTAATATAAATAAAACCCATACCCGTTTTCGTTAAAAAAAAAGATATACAAATTGGCAATCAAACTTGCAGACTATTTGAATTTGAAGGGCGTCATGTCCAAAAAATTTAGCATTCTTGAAATAGTTTACTTTACGTACGTTTTACATACCCTGGTGGACCAAAAACACACACAAAAAATAGTAAGCATTTTTTGGATTGCGGGTTCTCGGGGTGGCAGGCTCTAAGTTGGGTCTCTGTTGTTCTGTGTCCTACAAATAGCACAGAGAGTTCCTCGATATAAAAATTGACAATTGGACTTCCAAACTATTTGAATTTCAAGTGCTCGTGCAAAAAAACTAGCATTCTCATAAGCACTTTTTGGATCGTGGGTTCTCGGGGTGGCGGGTTCTAAGTTTGGTCTCTGTTGTGCCGTGTCCTACAAATAGCGTGGAGAGTTTCGCGATATACAAATTGACAATCGGTCTTGCGGACTATTTGAATATCAAGTGCTCGTGCAAAAAAAATAGCATTCTCGAATTACTTTTGTTTACATATGTTTTACATATGCTCGTCAAACAAAAACTAAAAAATAGTAGTAATGTTTGTTACATAGGGCTCCATCCCTGCTACCTTCAGCGCTTCCCAATACACATTAAATATGCTTTCAAAAGTTAGAACCAACCAGAGAGGTTCGAAAAGATGGGCTTTAACAACTGGAAAGCTCGAGGACATATCCCATTAAAATGAATAGACAGACGAATATTATGGGATCTGGTAATTTCTTTTTGCCTACATTTTGAATTTGTGAAAATAATTTTTTTTTATATTTTTTGCTTGTGCAGTTTTAGTTTTCTTAAAAGCTTCATCATAGTTCATGAATGTGTCGCCGACAGAGGCCTTGACGTCATGTCCCTCTTTAATATTGTGCATTTCGAAATGATGGGATTTAATAACTGGAAAGCCCGAGGACATCTCCCATTAAAATGAATAGATAGGCAAATACTATGGGATATGGTAATTTCTTTTTTCCTGCATTTTAAATTTGCAAAAATAATTTTTATTTTATTTTTTTGCTTGTGCAAATATAGTTTTCCTAAAATATTCAGCATAGTCCACGAATGTGTCACCCACAGAGGCCTTGACATCATGTGCCTCTTTAATATTGTGCATATCTTAGATGTCAAATTTGAGAATCTGCTCGGATATGAGAATTTTAATACGTGTTGCTAGTCACTACTCAGCGTACTTATTAAAAAAGATTGGCATTAATAAGTGAAAATATCAAGAACATCTGTCATTAAAACGAATCAACACAAAATCTACGGAAGACCATCCAACGTTGCTTTTAAATACTTATTTCCATTTCTCTCTATCATCAAAGAGTTGCGCTTTAGGGTGCCTTCGTTCTAATGTTCCTAGTCATGGACATGTAAGACAACTTAGAGATGCGATTGAGGGGCAAATGAAAGAAGAGAGATTGTTTTTATGTCACATGAGCTTTGAGTAAAAAAAAAACTCTATTATATAAAAGAAACTCAGAGAGGATGAAAAAAAAAGAACAAGTATGTTCTTGTTGGTGTTCTCCCTGTGTTCGATGCTTTGGTTGGTTGAAAAGGCTGCCTGAAGATTTGTTGGTTGAACTTCTTTTTTTTCTTGCTGGAAATTGTAATGGATTTGGAGGTCACGTGAAAAATAGTTCTTCGTTTAAGTATATAGCTTCTTCCAACAACACACATTTGGCAAGTGTATCGAATTGTAGAGATTGCACAAGTATTTGTCTACCTCGGAGGCGGGTAACAAAAACTGTATGGGTGGATAAAATGACATATTATCACTACAAAAGTTTCTATTTTGTAGTTTGATGACCTGCATGTGGGTCTGGTAGTCGACTTGACAAAAAGCTATGTTCTTTGTCAAAGTTTGTTCGGTTTCCTCTGGATGTAGTTGCAGACTCCACATATTTGGCGTGACCTCCGAACATTCCAGACCTTTTTGTGGGCCGCCATACCTCCACCGCTATGAGGAAATATATATTCTGATGCTATCTGCGACATTTGATACACTTGCTAGACCTGTGCTGGTGCATTATGCAGCATTTGATGCACTTGCCACACCTTTGCTTCCCGAAGAAGTTATGTACCTCAACATATTTTCATTTTGCATCTAGGTTGAATGTTTCTTCCAATTTACTGTAATAAAGCAAAGAAGTTCCACATACAAATCCTCAGGAAGGATTCTCAACCAACCAGATGATCGAATACAGGGAGAAAATCAATCACTACGTACTTGAATGTTTTCCCCTACCTTAGTTGTTGTGACATAAAACGACTCCGTCCACTTTGAAATCAGCCTGAATCACATTTCTAAGTTGTCTCGGATGTCAAGGGTCAGGAACATTGCAAGGAAAGCACCTTAAACCCAAAATTTTCGACGACAGAGGGAAATTAATACTTGACAAAGAATGGAATGTTGAATAAGCAGCCATTGCAAAAAGGCCATATCTGGAAGTGACAAGGTATTCAAAAAACTGGGATAGATGTACTTGGCAGGACCGATTAAGTACAAAACCCAAAATTGATATTCAACTGGTTTTTTACAAAGCAAGAGTTTGAACGTCAAGAAAACAGTGACGAAGCTTCATCAATGTACATATTTTTTATTGGTCGACGACAGGAGAAATCGAAATCGTTGTCGCAAATAGCTTCAGCTGCATTTTGTAACCCATCTTATTTGAATATAGAATAATTTTGGTTTATTTTTTAATAGTATTTTCCAATTTCTGGTATTTGTTTTAATTGTACTTTGTACCTTCTTCCCCTGTGTCGTTAAACATGAAGGACAAGCTTTTGTTTCTGCTGCCTACTACTTCAATCTAAATAAAACTTGCTTTGTTATTTCCTTACATTTTACATTTAAGAATATTTTTTCATAGGCCATACTTATGTGGCGTCAGCCCCGTATTTAAAGAAAGAAATTGGAGGACCCATCCTGCTCCCATTCTTCGGGTTTCATAAATGAATGAATTAATGAGTTACAACAAGGCGGTTGAACTGTTGATGCAATGTTCATGTGAAGTATGTTGGATATATTCTAGCTTCTTCTATTTGATAATATCCATGTATATATACTAATATCAGTACTATTGGAATAAATACAAAAAACTTCCTATTTGGCAAAGCTTAGGCAATTATGTTTGGGTTTGCGGTATTGAACAACTATGTCCATTGTTCCGTCATATACATCTTGCAGCCTAAGAACTTCCATAGTCTGCAATTTATGCTTTAATTACTTAAAGTCACACCAAATTTTGATTGCATTTAATTTAATTTAGATATTGATGTTTATGGAGAGACGGTGTTTGTTGATGTCATTGCAACAAATACAAGATGAATAGATGATAAGGCGTTTATCTCATTGAGACCACAATGCAAATTCATGTTTTTTATTGCGCTATGTACATCTTGCAGTCAAAATTTTCATGGTTTAAACGAAATTTGCGAGCCGAAGAGCATCTTGAAAATTGGGAGATCATTTGCATTTGAAACAGATACAATCCATTAATATATACTAGTATGAATACTATTAAGATAAATATGAAAACTTTCTCCACTGATAGATACTAGTATGAAAAATATTGAAATACATATCAAAAGTTTGTCTTGGCCAGTACTTATCTAGTTATCTGAGTACCAGGCCTCAGGTTCGTGGTACCCTCGCACGACAGATCCGACTGACCACTGTTCCTATCCATACTTAGCCAATTTTATGCCCACCATTGTGGGGTCGACGCTTGCGAACCCAGCTGCTTATCATTTTGCTATATACATCTTGCACTCAAAAGATCTGTGATCTACAATTCCACCGCGGGTTCCTCGTATACATTAACTTCGTTCAAAGTATATGTTGCTTCTTTCCATCCCTAGCAACTTCGTGTGCGCTTGCGAACCCAGCTGCTTATCGTTTCGCTATATACATCTTGCACTCAAAAGATCTGTGATCTACAATTCCACCATGGGTTCCTCGTATACATTAACTTCGTTCAAAGTATTTGTTGTTGCTTTCCATCCCTAGCAACTTCGCGTCCTTCCTGATATACATCAACAATGCTCTTACTAGTGACAACTAGACACAGTGGTACAAAAGATACTTCCCTGATCTACAATTCATGCCTTAACATCTCCATCTATATCCTTGCACGATGGATCCAACCAACCATTGTTCCTTTCCATACTTAGCCAATTTTATGCCCGCCACTGCAGGGCCAGCGCTTGCGAACCCACCTGCTTATCGTTCCACTATATACATCTTGCACTCAAAACATTTGTGATCTACAATTCCACCGCGGGTTCCTTGTATACATTAAGTTCGTTCAAAGCATCTGTTGTTGCTTTCCATCCCCAAAAACTTCGCTTCCTTCCTGATATACATCAACAATGCTCTTACTAGTGACAAGTGGACACAGTGATACGAAAGATACTTCCGTGATCTACAATTTATGCCTTAACTGGTGACAACTCGATAGGGATTCTCAAGCATTTTCATTAATAAAGATGTTCTTCTGCGAGATACTTAGTTCTTTTTCCGTTCTCTTCTTCCCGTTTATTATCTACAATTCCAGTGCGAACTCTTCTGTCCTTTTTCCCTTATTTTCTTCCCGTGTATTATGGGACTATAAAATATGGACATGATATTTTATAGATCATGTACAAATTCTACATTCCATACCTAGCGACATTTTGGATCGCGGGTTCTCGGGCGGGCAGTGTCAAAATTGGGCCTCCAATGTTCTGTGGCCTACAAATAGCACCCATATTTCCGCGATATACAAATTGACAACTGAACCTGCGGATTGGCTGACTCAACATTGCACTTTTATTGTTCTGTGTCCTCTAAACAATGCTCCCAGTTCCGCGAAATAGAAATTGACACATGGAATGCAGAACTGGCTGGGTGGAGATTGCCATTGTTTATGGATGCTAATCCCTATGAAGTATCTAACAATATCTAAAAAAACATTTTGAATATTAAATTAGCTCTTAGTAGTGACAATTGGACACAAAGGTACGAAACAATTGGGATTGCACTCTCCACAATATACAAATTGACTACCAGATTCCAACATCATCCGCTCTTATGTGTTACAGATTATGCATTCAAATGTTCGGAGTGATACAATTAGAAGGTACGGGCATCACCTCCTCTGCAGACACCTTCTCAGCCTGTTTTGGATCCTCCTGTTTCCGAGTTGATATCTTATAGAGCATGTACGAATTTTGCAATCCATACCTGGCGACATTTTTTATCGCGGGTTCTCGAGCGGGTGGGCTCAAAATTAGGCCTCCATTGTTGCGTGTGTTGCAAATAGCACCCATAATTCCACGATATACAAATTTACAAGCGGACCCGCGGACTGGCTGACTCAACATTGCACTTCTATTGTTCTATGTCCTCCAAACAACGCTTCCAGTTCCGCTATATACAAATTCACACACGGAATGTAGGGTTGGCGGGGTGGAGATTTCCATTGTTTACCGATGTTAATCCCTATGAAGTATCCAATAGAATCTAAAAAATTATTTTCAATACTAAATTATCTCTTAGTAGTGACAGCTCGACATAGAGGTATGAAACAAGTGGCATCGCACCCTGCGCAATATACAAATTGACTACTGGGTTCCAACATCGTCCACTCTTCCATGTTACAAATAATGCATTCAAATGTTCGGAACGATACAAGTTGAACGTCGGGGACTTGCGTCTTCTGCAGACACGTTCTCAACCTATTTTGGATCCTCCTGTTGACGGGTTCACTAAATGTGCAACTCTTGGATACTATTTCAGGTTGGCATCAAGATTTGTTGTACCACGGTTCACAAATGTTTCAAAGTATCTGTCACTGCCTTAGTTGGCATCCGACCCTCCACAAAATACAAATTGACTACCACGTTCACATCTTGTAATCAAAATTTCTGTTATCTACAATTCCACTACTGACTCCTTTGTCCTTTTCCCCTTTCCTTCTTCCCCTGTATTATGGCTCTCTGGTTATATACTTGGTCACCTTTCTATGATCGCGGGTTCCAACATTGGCGGGCTGACTTCTTTATCTCCATCTATATAATCACACCAAGAATCCGACCGACTGCTATTGCTTTCCATACTTATCCAATTTTATGGCTGCAATTGTCGGGTTGGTAATCTACAATTCTACCGCGGGCTCCTAGAACTCGCAAGATTCATTGTACCACGGTTCAAAAATGTGCTTCCTAATATACATTGGTTATTCTCTTACCAATGACTCTTACAAGTGACAGTTGCACACAGCAATACGAAACAGTTCGCATCCAACCCTTCGCAATATAGAAATTGACTACCCAGTTCCGACATCATCCTCTTTTTCGTGTTACAGATTATGCATTCAATGTTTCGAATGATACAATTTGACCATCACGACCTCACATGTTTTGGGCAGACCTTCTGACCCTATTTTGGATCCTCCTATTCACGAGTTCACGAAATCTCCAATTCTTAGTCAGTGTTTCGGGTTCGCGCATTCGAACAGTGTTGCTTCTTGTTCTGTGATATACATATTGCACTCAAAAATTTTGTGATTTACAATTCCACCGCGGAGTCGTTGGTCCTTTTTCCCTTTTCTTCTTCCCTTGTATTATCGCTTTCTACTTATATACTTAGTCTCCTTTCTATAAACGCGGGTCCCAGCCTTGGCGGGTTGAGATATCTTTATCTCCATCTATATAATCACACGACGAATCCGACCGACCGCTATTTCTCTCCATACTTGGCAAATTTTATGGCCATGGTTGGCGGGTTCGCGGTTTCGAACTCTGCTTCTTGTTGTGTCATGTACATCTTGCACTCAAAACTTCTGTGATCTACAATTCCAACACAGGCTCGTTGAACTCACAAGCTTCACTCTACCACTGATAAAAAATGTTTCAAAGTATTCTCGCTGCCGTCCATCCCCACTAACTTCCTGTCCTTCTGGATGTCCTATCATACCCTCTTAGTTGTTACGTGTATTGCACTCAAAAAGTTCTGAGACATACAATTTGACCCTCGCACCCTCACCTTGAACAGTTGTACCTTGCAACCCTAATTTGTAGAGATTTTTTCCCCTCCCCGTGACCTCCGTACTTTCTTACTATGCAATTAGAAACCTTTCATGCTAACAACTGACTATGTAAGAACAATCAACATTGTCATTAATGGGCGAAAAGCTCGAGGATATATCCCATTATTACGCATTAAACCAAGATGTGCGGAGAGTTATTTTTTCCCTTTCGATTGTTCATCTAAAACACGCATCGTCATGTTGGGCCGCTCAAGAAATCTACAATGCTTAATTGTTCATTGCAATATCCACCATGTTCGCATTTCTATGTATGCAATTAGTAGTGTTTAATATTAACAACGCACCATGCAATAGCTGTCCAAATTGTCATTAATCAACGAAACTCTCAAGGGCATCTCCCATTCACACACTTTCGACCAAAATTTGCGTAGGGTTATATTATCCCTTCCAACTTTTCATTTCATTCATCGTCTGGAACAAATAAACATTCTTGTAGACTTATGGCAGCAGGTCGACAACAGTTTTGTGAAGATACAGTAAATATGTTCACACAAGAGGACTAGAGATTCCAGTGGTCCAAGGCGTACTTTTACTATTCATCCCGTTCCACCCAGAACAAAGTGATTTGGACCTCTGGAATTGCTCATGCAGGCTGCGTCCCTGAGGTTTTTTACTGTAAGGAGGTGGTCTCTTGGTGCGTCGAAAAATATATTCCACGCCAAAGAATTATTCCACTGCGCGACCATTCTCCTATTTCTTTGTCACCTCAGTTCTTCCGTGAGATGTTAAAATTGCCGAAACCAACATTGACGTTCAAAGGACAAGACTGCAAGCAATTTCTAGAAAAACATCATAAAGGGTTGGACATCTTAGCCGACTTCATCAAAGACCTGACAACAGTCCCTGAAGATATCACAAGGCTGCAGGTAAGTTCCTTTAGAAATCCATTCCGGGAAATTGCTTCGTTGTTTACAAAAATAACGGGACAGGCATCCACAACAAGCATTTCCCATATAATTATTTATATTTTGTATTTCACAGTCAAGGAATAATACATTTTCGATTGGGGGAAGCTAATTTCCATTGAGCTCTGTTCCCAGTTGTCACGATTCAAAGAATCGAATAAATTTTATATCTCATCCTACTTGATTTTCACAATTGTGTATTGTTGCTTGTTTCCAAAACTTTCTCTTTCCAATAAAATAAATTGTGGATTCGACCCAGTAACATTCTGGCATGAAGCCCTGTGGAGGCACAAGGCCTCCCATTGTTTTTATGAAGTTTTTAATGGCTTTGTCTCAGTTTTCAAAGATTTACTGTTAGGCAAGGATGCTCCCCGGATGTCTGGTTAGGCAACCAAGTTTTTGAACAGGAAGGGCACACTTGAGCAAGAGGAAAATCAAAGTGTCCTCATGGTCTTTGGCTCTAAGGAAAATCCTGCCTTCCTTCCATGCCACATCACGGACAAGATGTTTGTTGCAGAAATAGAAAGGCAATACAACCACTGGCTGCATTTTTTCCATGACAAGAAAAAAAAAATAGTTCATTTTTCTACCCTGGAAAGTCGGAGACTTCATGTGCAGAAACATCAACAAGATTGATGCGTTTGCCGCCCATTTCAAGAAATTGAACCCAACGTACGCTGAAAGGATAAAAGGGTTCGACCCTAATGGAATTTTTCGAGAACGTTTACTAGGTGTTGATTTTAACACCTCATTTATCCATAGACACCTGACCCAAGACAGTGACAATATTGACAACAATCCTGCTTCTGCCCATTGCGACGCACAGACATTACAAAGTGCGAATGAATTGTACAGACAACATGGAAAAATATCCGGTGCGAAGAGTACCTAGTACCCCGCCAACACTCCCAAAAGCATGACATCATGGAGCATCGCTTCGACGGTCCACCCCAGTAAGAAAGCAACCAAGAAATCTTCGAACGGAGGAGGAGATAAATATTGATAGTTCTCACAAAGTTCCACTAACGAAGAAGAGAAAAAACAATGCACGGCATGCAAAGGAACCCGAAATTGAAAGTGGAAAACTGCAACTTGAAATTGAAGATGAGCACATGCAAAAAATTGGGTCGTCCGCGGTGAAAATATATGACACTGAATTTTTTGACATAGATGAATCCTTCGTAATCCAGAGCGCTATTTTTGACAGCCAATCTAAAAGTATGGTCATTGAAAAGAGATATGTAACAAACGGGAAAGGAAAATCTCGTACAGAGATTGACTTTAGCAAAATTCCACCATCCCAAATCTGCTCATTTCACCAGGTAGCCGGTGACATTCTTCGTGATTCCATTAGAGGAATGAAGATAGATCATGCCAATCTGAAACACCACCTCAACGAATTTGAGCAGGCTTTCATTACAACCCTAGAATTTGTCAGTCCTTTGGAAAAAATCGTGCTTGCTACCACTACAGCGAATATGAAAGTATCCTCTACCCTCCTTGCATGCTCTAGAGCCTTTATATAGAATAACATCAACAAAAGAATGCAGCTAGTTACTGAAGCCTGGGAAACATCGCAAAATTTAGTTTCCTTCGAAAAGAAGGCCAATGATTTGCTGGAACATTTGGAGGTGAATTTAAAAAATGAACATCTTTTTTGTGAGCAGGTACTGAACCCTTTTGCCAACTATACCGTCAACACATCGGAACTGAAAAGAAGATAGGAGAAACTCCCCTCCCCAAAGCGCACCGAAAAAGTAAAAGCATGCTAGCAAAAGAAAGTTGACAACCTGCAGCTCATTGTCAAATCATGTAAACAAGTCATATCAGAAAAGGAAGATTTGTTCACAAGCCTTCTCTAGATGGACTTAGCCGGAACTACCAACGAGGTTCAAGATCCTAACTTATTTCTCAAATCCTTGTTAGTCACCAAAGAATCCTTCCAGGAACAAGTTGATATTTTAAAGGGGTTGTCTTTCGAAAATTTTTACGACATACTTGAACATCGTCTAGATGAGCACGAGCACTGGGTACTGGACTCTGCCTCACACAATGAAGAAATTGAACAAAATCTGCATAGTATTTCAGTGGATCTAAGGAAATTAGAAAACGATCTGTATGACATAGAAATCCGGGATGAAATCAACACAAACCCCATGAAAAGATACATCGAAGAATGGTTCCAACAGAGAATGGACGGCCTTGTCCAGGAAGGGAAACAACCGGTCAACAGGACTCCACTGCCCATCGACGACAACAATAAAAACGCATCGGCTTCATAGTAAGTCTATACTTCCATATTGTTTTGTTTATCAATCCAGTTTAAGTCTATGTTGTCATCTTCTTTTCTTTATCAATCCACTTATGTCCTCTTTAAATAGAAAACTGTAACCAAAGACTCATAACTTCCAATTTCTTCTTTTCAGGTCTTCCTCTCTACCGTTGCACACTTCTTACGAAGTTCCTAATTCTTGTACTTATTTCTTTTTATGGTCCACGGGAGCCCCAATCCCAGTCTATATGACAAACACATTTAAATTTCCAGAAACATGTAACATACATTATTAATTTTTGATAAATTCCAAAGAAAACTGATTCGACAATGCCCTTATTGTATACTAAATTTTGGGTTTCTAGGAACCTTTCTTGTTTGTTCGAAAGAAAACTAATTCAGATATGCTACATTTCTTGTCTCCTATTCTATGGTAATTTTTTGGTCTTCAACGACGTTGATGTTTTAAATGTTGATGTAATTTCCAGAGATATGTAACAAACATTATTTATTTTATAATAAGTTTGTATAGTTCACAAGCCCACTCGTCAATTTGTATATCACGGAACTCTCGATGTTTTTTGTAGGCCACGGAACAACAAAGGCCCATTTTTGAAACCGCCAGCCCGAGAACTCACAATCCAAAAACTGGCTAAATATGGAATGACCACTCTGTGCATGCTCTATAAAACGTGTGCAAAGAAAACTAATTCGGCAATGCCATATCTTTTTTGTCCAAGAAAAGCCTTAGTTTTAAAGCAAACTAATTCAGTGTAACATACGTTATTAATATTCTATTATATAACAGGCATTATTAATTTCAGGGAAATTTCTATAGTCCGCAACTCCGCCTATCATTTTGTATATCGTGGAACTGTCCGTGCTATTTGTAGGGCACAGAACATCAGAGGCCCAATTTTGAGCCCTCCAGCCCGAGAACCCGCATTCCAAAAACTGGATAAGTATGCAATGCTCTATAAAATCTCATCCCCATACTTTATAAAAGTACAAATTTCATATCTATAAAACTAAATATCTACTTTATACAACTACATATTTCGTATGTATAATTTATTTATATCTGATGAATTTCTATAGTCTGCAACTCCACTCCTCGATTTCTGTATCGTAGAGAACATCGGAGGCCCAATTTCTGTTTCGCAGAACTGTTGATGCTATTTGTAGGGCAGAGAACATCAAAGGCCCAATTTTCATCCCGCCAGCCCGACTACCTGCGATCCATTATAAAAGTACATATTTCGTATGTATAAAACTAAATATGTACTTTATTAATTACATTTTTGGTATGTATAGTTTATGCTATCCAGGAACCTATAATTTCATAAATTTAAAATTCTTCTCTGTCCATGAGCCCTTGTTTTAAAGATAACTACTTCGGTAATGCTAAATTTTTTGTGTCCAACAACCTTTCAAATGTTGATAATTTTTTTATATTTTTCAAGAAGAACTAATTCAGGAATACTATGTTCTGCATGCAAACCACATGTATTTCAACTTTCTAGCCACGTGTCTGTACTAGGTCGCATTTACTCCCATCCCAACCTGGCAGGGACTACGCTGCCATGCAACACTAGTTAATAATAAGTAATAAGTGAGCATCACTAAAATTTAAAACATTTAAAAATTATAATGCAATTCAATTCAATTCCATGAAACTTATCATAATTTATGACGAATTATAGAACTTTCGTACTCAATATTAATTTTATCGATTATTTAAAACTTATCATAACGCATTATAAAACTTTCATTCTCAAATATTAATTTGATCGATTATTTGTTATAGATCAAGATGTAAGCACCGGGGGCACTAGACCGAGTCTAGGACTGACATTGTCATCTTTCAAGTGTCATTTAAAATAGGGCCGGGAACAAACAGGCGGTGGATTGCAGCATTTAAATTTCGAACTAAATAGAACGTTTTTGAAATAGGATCGGGAACATATTGCAGCATTTAAATTTTGATTTTGAAACTCAGATAGACCATCCCATTGCACTTATGATTTAGATTGCCTCGCCAACTCAGTGATATCTCGATAAGAATATTTTTCTTACTCATCCATCCACAAACGGTGATGGTGGTGACCGAGATAGATACGACATAGGGAAGAGGGGTGGATGGAAAATAGATCGTCGGAATCTGGCTAGAATAGGAGGTCGGAAAAGGTGCAAATCGAATCCAACGCCCGCCCGATATCTAGTAGCTGGCATCATAAGTTGTTGGATGGGGGATGCATGCATGACATGCACTGACAATTACTACACGGTTGGACCATGCAACATCCTGCTAATGATTAGGCTTGCCAAGGGAGTATACATGATATTTTAGAATTTTTAGATTTTTAAATTAATTTTAATTATCTAAAAAATAGTTGATAAAATTTTTCTAATTAACTATATCCACTAATCAAAATTCAAAAAAATCAATTTAAAAAAAAATAAAAAAAATTAATATTTCAAAAAATTAATTTAATGCATATATTTATATTACATTGTAAAAGCTTTATTGAAAACATAAAAATTAAAACAATTAATTAAAAGTGAAAGGATTTTGACTCCATTATTTATTTAAACAATCAAAATCAATTTTTGATTTTTCCATTTTTGTTGATAGAATTTTTCATTGCTTCATATTGTAGGATGGGACTTAATTGCCCTTAGTGTAGATGAAATTATTTTTGCTCTTTGTCACAACGAAAAAAAAAAATTTAAATATAAAATTTCAAAAAATGTTAAATCATGGACACGTATTCATGAATTTCCCTATGGCTTCAACTGCGTCTCTTGGACACGCATTTTAGCGACGTTACTCTCCCCGACCTTTATCCCCTCTCAATCAACCTATTCAAGTCCATCGGATCTAGTCCATGGCACATGTTTGTGAGGAGTAGGTGAGGAAGTACACATGTCGATCCAAAGATAGGGTAGGTTAAAAGGAAGACGGGGATGGGGTTGCAAACTGAAAAAGGCACGTGGAAAGTATCATCCAGCAAAGTGGTGTGTGAAGCTCTTTGGTCAAGAAAGCAATAAACCTCTCCCCCATGGAAGAAAGCGAGTCACCGCTAGTTTTTCATTGTATTTATGCGAATATTGAATTTTCTATCAACAAATTCATAATACAATAACACTTATAATATACATGACATGAAAGATTCAACCTAATTAATAACTATTCTAGCAATCTTTTTTTTTTTAATTATTAAATTATTATTGTTAAGTACTCTATATCCATAGTTATCTTGGGCAATTTATCATTCAATTATGCAAGAATACCATAATATTATCATGGTAATTGACCTTCAATATAATTATACTACGTTGACATTGATCTATATAGAAGAATGAATTATTGTTTTTTCATTTAAATAAATTAAATATTGTTATAAATGATCCTTCACAATTTTACATTGTTTAAATTTGGTTTTTGAATGCATTAATTCTTTATTATTTTCTTTAAATTTTTCTAATATTGAAATTTGGATTTATTACCTTTCTTGTTTTATTTTGGGGTTTGAAAAACTACATGTTGGTCAATTTCTACTTCATACAAAGTCAATTTCGTATTCTCTTTCATTCTAGCATAGAAGGTTTTTTTTTTGGTAAAACATGTAGTTGGTGCAATGCCATTAAGATGTATTACCCTTAAACCTTAGTCTCGTTGGTGTTCTAAATGATTTGAATATCCACCAGGTTCAATAGGGTAAAAAGATCCATAATCCCTAGGGTTTGAGCATGCGACTCTGATACCATGTGTAATGGCCCATTTAACCATTAAATCTCTAATACATAAAGCCATTATGGTGGATATAAAAACACATAAATTATAACCATAAACTTGATAAAGTAGAGGAATACTAATTCCATAATTCACATGACATTATATTAGTAAGGAGCTTACCTTAAAACTAAAGACCTTGATTTACTTATAATGCTATACATGTCGATCCATTGCACTCCAAGATTTGATCCAGCATACCACAACAACGTGACGACTCTCCTCCCTAGCAATCCCCTTAGTCATGAAGACTGAGAGCCACTGAGCCCTCAATCAACCAACTATGACAATCTTCAAGCATGTCCATCAATCACACTAGAAAAAGACGCCTTACTTCCTTTTCGACGTCGGAATATATAGAGTCTTTCTTATATATCCATGCACTATTAACTTAATATAGTCTTCCGCAAATTAATCTTTTCTTATTTAACACTTTTATTCTAATAATAAAGTAATCCTTTTTATTTATTTATATTTTATTATTTTACTTTATTTTTAGTTTCTTTCTTCTATTTGTATAGATTTTGTTCACATGGTTTTTCCAGTGGTATATGTTATATTTTAGGCCATTTTCTTGGAGGATACTAGAACCCCAACTGCACAGAACCATCACCATCCAGAGATCTATACATCCTGGGGACCAAGCAATGGGACATTAACAGAGTATTGGATCCCATATGTCGTGCAAATGGAGTTTAGCCATCGTTGAACCAGGGTTGTTAGATCAAATTTCTATAGCCAATAACTGTTGGATCCACCTGGGGCGGGTAATACTGGATGGAAGATATCCGAGAATCTGGGGTGCTTGAGTGTTGGTTGTGGAGCCTGATTATCTTCCTGATTTAGAGGTCTTTTACTTTCAGCCGTGTTTATACCCCATGAAGTATTTACACCCTAGAAGTATGTACACTCTTCCACG
>SNQJ01S0030542.1:159460-176997 GCA_010110895.2 Picea sitchensis | reverse complement strand
TGTATGTATGTATGTATGTATGTATGTATGTATAATGTAGATTCATCATGCAGTGCACAACATTAAAAAGATAATAAAATACACAGCGAAAATATAATACAGAGAGAAACATAGAACTTATATTAAAGAAATAATTACACCAATTGGCTACAAACATCAGATTTTCCACCTAACCATAGGACCTGAGATGAGGCTATGAATCCAAAAGGATGGGTGCCTAGGATGACTCTAAGTTTCACACACCATCTTAGCTATCAAGTTATTGTATATTGTTCTCTCTTTCTCACTCACAAAAATCCCATTTTTCCATCTCTCTTTCCCCCTTAACCTACACAACCCAAAGAAAGGAATCCCCTTCTATGAAATGTAGTCCCTCATGCTATTCTTCTTCTCTCCAGGTCTCCAGTATAGGCTATCCACGAAATATCAGTGCTAGAAACTTAAGGGAATCTTAGTTGTGGACAATTCTCCTCTACTGTCACCATTCTCATGCACAAAGGCATCATTTCTCATTGCTATTATAACAATTATTCTCTTACAACCAACTAGCATAAAATATATACCTCCAATCCTTCATTCCCATGAAGAAACCAAGAACAATAACGAATGAGTAAGACCCCAGCAATAAAAAAGTTCGATGCAATTTTTCATCGATCCCACTCTTTCCTCAAAGAGTGATATGTTTGAAGTGGTTGAACCAATGAAGATTTCATTCGATCCCATTCTTCCTTTCGAGAGTGATTTTTATACTAACCATTTTTTATTTAATACCAATTCAAATCCTTCTATACATAGGGGCATTCCATTCAATTTGAGCATGCTCCCTCCAAGCTCTAGGATCATTTCCTTCGATTGGAATAGTTTATCTAGGCCTCATCTTCCTTCATCTACACCCTTCCAAATAAGGGTTGAAACTTATTCATTCAACATTACTGATGTATAACAGATGAAGGAGCCTCCACTAGCATTTTATCCTCCTTGGCTTTGAAAGATATGGGTTCTCCCAAGCTTGTGTTAGCTACTAGTCATTCGTTAACATTTGATAGAAGACTTGGTGAACATTTGGGGATTCTTCCTTAGTTTCCTATCATGTTAGGTAGGAATAATATATTATTCAATATTATAGTTGTGGACAACCCATTGGGATTTAATATGCTCCTTGGGAATTATTATGTATATGCATGAATGTTGCGATGTCTACACTCTTTCATGTGATGCATTTTCCTCACAATGGAAGCATTGTCACTATTGATCAACTCACATTTGAAAATCACCATCCTTATTTGAATTTATACCATGCTACCTCATTATGTGTTATTATTTGGGTGGAATCCACCCCACCATGGGTGAATTATGTGGCATCATATCCTAGGTGTTCAATTGCTTCTAAGAAGGATATTTTGCTCTCATTTTTTCATTCTGAAGACTTGGTCCCAACAAACCAGTCATTGCTTCTGAGAAGGAACCTTTGCACTCATGTTTACCTTCTTGGGACATGGTCCCAATAATTGATCTTGTCATTTTTATTGAGAAGTATCTTTTTCAATTATGTTTACCTTCTCAAGCCATGGTCTCAATAATTGATCAAGTGATTTAACCAATGGGGGAAATGGAGCCTTTGCTTCCCTCTATTGGCCCAAGCGAATGTCCCAGTGTATGTTCTTTTCAAGATAATGTTCTTCTTTAGATGAAGCACTCTTGGATGATATGTTCAATTTTAACATTTCATTGAATGATTTTTATTTCATCCTTTTCAAATACCATCTCCCTGGATTAGACTCATATGCAATCAAATCCATCCTCAATTTATCTTTTGAGTTTGATCTTACTATTTGTGGATCCTTATATTTTGGCAGTTTTGAGTCTTTATACTCTATCATTGAGTTGCAAATTGGTATTTCTTCTAAGTTTGATTTCTCTAGTCATAGATCTTCATATTCTTATTTCTAAGTTTGATTTATCTAGTTAGATCCTCAAGTTTATCTTCTGATCTTTGTCTCTATGTTTGTAGATCCTCAAATCTTAGTGTTTCTAAGTTTGATCTATTTGATAGATCCTTAGAAACTTGAAATATTGGGTATGTTCTTGTACAATCCATATGTGATTTTAGATTTGATCTTCCTTTTGAGTATGATCTTACTGTTTGTAGGTCCTTAGGCCTTGGAATTCTTGAGTAATTTCTCGTAGGCCCTACCATGGTAATGAATATTGTTGAAGATACCAAGGTCAAATACACCCCTATCCAAATAACTCTTATTACATAATTATTTCTGGATTTTTTTATATATGATTGTATTATTGTTGTTTCTTGGGTATATGAATTTGAGCTACATTACTGGTTTCTTAGGGATCATGCTTTATGCATTTTTTGACCCAATCAAGTATATTCTGAACCTTGCATATAGGTTTAGGTTACCCCTTTGTTTTGATGTATTTAAATTTATTTCCAATTGAATATGTCGTAGGGTCAACCATGTTGGATGTTGGTGTATAATCCTTTTATTTTTGTAGCTTTCACTACTCAAATATAAGAGCTTTCCTATGATGGGTTTCCCTAGTCTAGCACCTTTTCACCATCTGACACCCATCCAATTATTTTATGGTAGGACTGGAAGCCCTTGTATTTTGAGATTGCTATAAATCCCTATTTATAATCCCCATTTTAGCAATGTGTAATTAAATACAATGTAAGAGAGACCAATCATTAAACACATGTAAGAGGGGTTGGTGGGAAAAGTCACATCCCATAGTTATGAAATCATGGGGGATGAGTACAATCAACCTTGGGAAATTTGAGTCAATTTTCATGGTTGAAAGAGAAATTTGAATGGCCATTGTGGGCGGTTTTGCATGCAGTTTTTGGAGTAGTAAGGGAGGAGTGGAGAGCAATGGAGCTTGAAGGTATCCATAGTAGGTGTTGTGGGAAGCTTGTTGGAGCTAGTTTTGCATGAATAAGCGGGTTCCTAGGCTTGTAGAGAGGGAGATTTATGTGTGACATATTTTCCCATGAACAATGGACTGTTCCATCAGTTTTCTTGGGGCAGATAGCATCCATGATGTCCTCAACATTAAAGATACTTATCCAACCTTGTGATGGAGGCTCGGAGGGAAGTGGGAAGGCATGAACTATGTGAAGTGAAGGAGGATCCCAATTCCTTGGGTTGCATGAGTTGAGGGGAAGAGATTTGGAGGCTTGGGATAGCTATAGGAAAATTAGTTTGTTGTGGGAGTGAATTGGACTATGAGAGGCACCCTCTTTTGTGGATTCGTAGCCCTAGATCAAGGGTGATTTGTTGTTGATATTTGGAGCAACAAATCTACGGTTGGGAGGAACATTCGTCCCCTATAGTTGGTTTCCCATTTTTTTGATTTAAATATAATTGTTTTTATCTCTGTTTATCAATTTTATTCATGGGTTTTTATTGTTGTGCATGAACTCTGATCTTTTAGAAAAATATATGTTGTTATGAGAATCATAAATTAGTTGCATTCATGTTTTAGTAGTGTTGTTAGAAGCCTGAGCATTTTTAGCATGTTGCATTGCATTTTAATTTAAATGGTATCCAAAAAAATTTATGGGTTATGTAATAGAGTCACTACAGAGTAGTATCAGAGCTCTGGTTGAAACACCAGGCTTGTATGGATCTACTACAATAGAAAAAATTGTAATCTACGTGTGTATTTTTGTGTAAAAATATGGTTTTCCTAGCATAGGAATTTGGGGTCAAGGCCATAAATTTGAAATTTTGTATGTTATTCTTATTGGATAGAGGTTGATTTGGTACCTAAGTGGTTAAATTTGGATCATATGTCTAAGTTAGACATTTTGGCAACAACTGTGAGCCCAAAAATCGCTAAAATCAACTAAGTATAAAGATGTCCCTTAGTCATTGATACAGTTTGTATCAATGAAGAATGTACATCTTTCACCGATACATCGATCATAAAGGACCTTTTGGGCCACTAACGAGGAAGCACGTTGGAAAAAAGATAAGGTTTTGTTGTCGATACATTGACGAAAAGATAGGTTTTCATCATCTATACGTTGGTGAAAAGATAGGATTTTGTTGCCGATACGTCAGGGAAGAGATATATTTTACTCACCGATATGTCAATGAAAAGACAGGGTTTTGTTGCTGATATGTCAGTGAAAAGATAGGTTTTCGTCGCTGATGCGTCGTCAGAAATATAAGGTTTCGTCGTCGATATGTTGACTAAATGATACATTTATGTCATCGATATGTCGACGAAAAGATAAGGTTTCATTGTCGCTACATTGGCTAGAAGATAGAGTTTCATCGTCAATACATCGGTGAGAAAATGATGGATTCGTCATTGACAAAGATGTATTCATCGACACTAAGGATGTATTCCTGTCATCGATAAAGATGGATTCATTGGCAATAGGGATGGATTCATGTCACTCATAAATATGGATTCATGTCACCGATAAATATGGATACATCGACTATGAAGATGGATTCTCATCGACATAAAATAATATTTTTGGCACCGATACGTCGACGGGGAAAGGACATCCCGATGTCAATACATTGGTGGAAAATATGTTTTGGGGGCCATTACGACGACAAAGGGAATAGATATTGATCATTGATAAAAGGAGAAAGTGAAAAAAAGAATAAAGAAAAGAGAGAAGAGAGGAGAAGTAGGAAAGGGAAGGAAAACCTAGTCAATTTCCACAAATATTTTTGGGTTTTGAGGGTCATAAACTTGCAGAGGCATTTTGAGGCCCTAAACAAAATTTTTAGGTAGTTGAAATCGAGAGAACCATGTGTACCTTAAGTACGCAAAGTCTTTGTTTCTAGAATGAAAGAACTCGCTAAAAGGTTTCCAACGATATATTTTGAGGACAAAGAAGAACTTGTATGAGGAAGTTACAACTGAAACAATATATGGTATAAATTAGGTACCAATTTACTTCCAAAAAGCATAACTCCTTACTTAGAAGTCGGTTTGGGGCACATGAGAAGTATTTGAAAATCTCATGGACCATAGAAGAAAACCATGGAACCATAATTAGAATCTTAGTACTTGAAAATGTATAGGATGGATGAGAAGACACATGTATAATAGAGGGATAAAAATGAGAAAATAGTTTAAACTTATGCAGACCATAACTATCATCTCAGAGCTCATATTTGGGAAAAAGAGAAATCATCATAAATGCAATTTAGAAGGAAATATGTTTGAAATATCATAGTTTTTATTAGTTAACAATGTTCTTCGAAAAATCAAGGAAAAAGGGGTTTGTAGCTTAAATTAATGACAAATTTATAATATTCTTAACTCTAACAAATAATTGTTGCATATTGTAGAATTAGAGGTATAGGCCACATATCTAGTCACTATATGAGGAATAGAGATATGGAGATTACATGAGGTTCTTATATCCATGAGGTCGAGGTCAGAGGTTTGCATGTTAGCATGGGAAATGCGAAGACTGAATCCAATGGGTGTAGGGGTAGAGTGGAGCCTATAGAGCCAGCTAAGACTATGAGAAGATTGCAAAAAGAAGTGCAAAGTTATAGAGTAGAAAATGAAAGGATGATAAGATTCTAGGAGGAGATGCTATAGAATTTGAAAATGTTGCAAAAACAAGTCAATAAAGATTATTTTGGCACAAAGCAAACCTCTAGTGCATGGCAAGCAACAACATTCAGATCTCATGATAGGAGGGATGACCATGTGGGATCTAGGCAGTCAAGGAGTGTTAGTAGACATCATATTCAATCACCGAGACACTTTACCAAAAGATAAAATGCACATTCAAGGTCATAGATCATCCCCAATGTGTCCCTTGTCATGAATCAAAGAAGGAGGCCTGAGTCAAATATTTTGTAAGGAGAGCTCAGGAAAATAAATATATCTTCATTTGATGGAGAGAATAGGATGGGAGAAGATGTTGAATCCTAGTTGTTGGGCATGAGAAAATATTTCTAGTTGCATGATTACCCATCACATGTGGAATCTAGGATTGTAGTCTACCATCTTCAAGGAAAAGCATCTATGTGGTGGGATCAACTCAAGCAAGTCAAGCACATTAATGAAAATAGAATTTCTTGGAATCAATTCAAGAGATATTTCTAGCAGCAGTACTTATCATAGTAATACTATGACAAGAAGATGCAAGAGTTCTTTGAACTCAATCTTGGAATCATGACCATGTATGAGTATGAGAAGAATTTCTTGGAGCTTCTGAGGTACATGAACTTCATCAAGGATGAGAAGGTAAAAATTCATAGGTTCATGAGTGGTTTTCCATCATTTTACAAAGAAAAAATCCAACTTGATGAGCCTAGAACATTGGAAGAAGCCATTAGCAAGGCTAAGTATTTGTATGATCAGAACAAAGGAAGGCCAAATTTATAAAAGTATTGAGATGAAGAAGAGAGGAAAGATAGATCATAGGAAGAAAGGATTCAAGTCGCCTTTCATCATAAACAACTCTCAATAATATTAGCAATGATAGTAAACACAAGGTGAACATAAAGTGGCATATTCCTTGCGGAAAAATCCAAGGAAACACCCTATAAAATGTTGGGGATGTGAAGGAGACCACTTGTATAAGGATTTCCCTCCTAAGGGAGACAAGATGAATATTATGCACAACATTTAGGAATCTAATACAATGGATGATGTGGGTAGGATCATGCCAAGGATTTATGCATCCTTGGACAACAGATAAGAAGACTACCAATCTCACGTAATTGAGGTAGAAGGTAAGATTGATAACTGACCCATAGTTATTTTGATTGATTATGGAGCTAGTCATAGCTATATAGATCCAAATATAGTTGAAAGTTTTAAATTGAAAAGATGTAAGCATTAAAATTTTTGGTTTTCTTAGCTAGCTAGTGGAACCAAGAGGAAAATCAATGAACTTGTCAAGGATTTCTCGTTTTGCATGAATGGAGTTAACGCTAAGGAAAATTTAAACCTCATACCACTTGGATCATATGATTTCTTAATTTGTATGGATTGGTTGGACAAGCATCGTGATGTCCTAGATTGCTACAAAAAGGATTTCACATGCTTTGATGAGGAAGGAAATTCAAGGATAGTGCAAGGTGTTCCAAGGCCTATATCTATCAAAGAGATTTCAACATTGCAGTTGAAAATATTTTTTAGGAAAATACGCCAAATATATGCAGAACATATGGAAGATCCAGCCAAAGATAAGGAGCCAAATGTTGAGGATGATCCAATACTAAAGGAGTATGAAGATGTGTTTGGGGAGTTTCCAGGATTTTCACCAATAAGATATATTGATTTCTTTGTTGAATTAATTCCTGGAGCTACCCCAGTGTCCAAAAATCCCTTTAGAATGAGCACAATGGAGCTAAAAGAGTTGCAGATGCAACTAGAAGAATTGTTGAAAAATGGGTACATACGCCAAAGTGTCTCACCTTGGGGTGCCCCATTTCTCTTTTTGAAGAAAAGGGATGGAACTTTGAGGTTTTGTATTTACTTCAGACAACTTAATAATATCACAGTAAAGAATAGGTACCCTCTACTGTGGATCTATGATCTTTTCAATTAATTGAAAGGAGAAAGGATATTTTCCAAGATTGACCTAAGGTTAGGTTATCATCAAGTGAGAATCAGAGAAGAAGATACTAGCAAGACAACATTTAGGACAAGGTATGGATATTATGAGTTTCTGGTGGTGCCATTTGGCTTGACAAATGCACTAGATATATTTATGTGTCTAATGAATGGAGTGTTCAGGGATTACCTAGACAAATTCATCATTGTTTTCTTGGATGATATTCTTATCTACTCCAAGACAGAGGAGGAGAATTAACAACATTTCAGGATTGTGCTACAATTGTTGAGAGGGAACCAATTGTACACAAATATAGTGAAGTGCATTTTCTATCAAAGGAAAATCCATTATTTGGGCCACATTGTCTCAGAGGAGAGAATAACGGTGGACCCTAAAAGGATTGAGGTAATGAAAAGTTGGTGAGCACCAAAGAATGTTTCAGAAGTAAGATCCTTTATGGGATTATCTGGATATTATAAGAGATTCATTGAATGTTTCTCCAAAGTTGCAAATCCAAGCACTTCATTGCAGATGAAGGGAACATAATTTGAATGGACTACTAAGTGTGAGGAGAGTTTCCAACACTTAAAGGAATTATTGACCAATGCATATATTATAAAGATTGTAGATTTGGACGAAGATTTCATTGTGTGCATAGATGCATGAAAGAAAGTGATCCGAAAAGGATCCAGAGAGGCCTAAGGATAACTCAGAATTCTCAGAAGCACCTCAGGAAGCTCAGAATGGCCTCAGTAGACAAAGAAAGGGAAAACATTCATAGTCCTCAAAACTCAATAAAATTTCCATCATCACAAAGAGAACGTTGCAAGCTTTCCAATGGTGTAAATGACTCGTCAAACGGAGTTATGGATCAAAAGATATTCACCATCAAAGTTTTGGTCAACCTAGGCCAATCAACAGGGATAAGTCAGCATCTGTACTGCTGATGTCAGCATTGGTACAGATGATGTCAGTGTCCTACATGGAACACACATAGGATGACATGTGTTATGATGATGTCAGCATGATGACATGGTAGCACCAGAGGCTACCACGTGTCACCCATTTTTGGAATTTTTTGGTTAGTCTGTGGACCAATGGAAAAGTGCCACATGGCAGTCCGTACATCCATGTGGCATCCATACAACCACCCGAAAAGTGACATGGCAAGTTGACTAGGAAGAGGTGACATGGCAGTGACGGTGCAAGAGGGTGACGTGGGACAATGAGTGGCCGCCACATGGCCCAGTCATGGGTTGCCATGTGGCAGCGGGCAAATGTCCAATGAGGGCCAACAACCGAAAAATAAAAAAAATATAGGGGTTGGATGGTGCCAACCCCCAATCTTCCAATTTAATACATATCCCGCCATATCTGGTTGGCTACAACAAACAATCTACCAAACATATCTCTGCCACTAAAGTTAATAGAGGTTATATCTAGATGTTCCATGATTAAAACAAACAATCAAAAGGGAGGAGGCCCACGGGTTTGACCTTGGGACCTCCCCCAACCAAATGCCTAAATAATACTCTGCCAACCGTTGGGCCAAATGGACAAGTTGTTAACTCCGCCCAACATTAAATTTAAAAAGTGGTATTTTCCAGTGCACGAGGGAGAGGAGAAGGGCGCATGACGGTATGGATGAGCACATTTTTCGAGGTAGAGTTTTGTGAATTTATTGCAGGTTTTAGACACCAAAACCAAGACAAAATTTCTCTTGGGCCTGGAAGTGCTATAGTTAGATCGAGGCATGGAGACAATCTATTTTGGGTAATTCGACACCATCAATTCAGTGGTGCTGTTTGTTTTCTGAACTAAGCAAAGCTTCTGCAACTTAATTCTAGAATGAGGTATACTTATGTATTTTGCCAAATTCTTTTACTGAATTAATAAAAAGGCCTACCCATTTGAGAGCAGGACCCGAAGACGTAGTTCACCAGGGAAGAACTCTGTTATCAAGTTTTGTGTTCAGATTTGATGCTTATGTCTCTTTATTATTGAGCTTTTCCTTATTTATGGTGCACTTCAATTTATTCTCATTTAATACAATTCTTTAATAAGTCACATCGATGAAAATATCCCGGATCATGTTGGTATCAAAGTAGTCATATTTGACTTGAATTTTTGAGTGTGAATGCTTACTAGGGCCAAGCATAACCAGGGTGAAGGAACACTTAAGACTTTCAACCCCGAGATTGGTCGTGCATCCCAAAGGAATAAAATGGATGAAGAGGACAAGCGTGGTGAACAAGAGAAAAACTTCCACATGGTATTCTATCACATTTCAAATATGGTCAAGGAAATGTATGGATATTACGAGAAGAGAATGGAAAAGAAAGGGAAGAAAAATGAATCTTTAGCGGATGAAAATGCTTCAGTGAATCAAGGGGTTGGAGGAGACCCTCCTGAGTCTCCATATTCACCGTAGAGTTCTAACTCTTCTTCCTTTGATCATTCTCATAGTTCTCATCATTCTAACCATAAAGCTTCTTTTAAGAAACCATTATTAAAGCTTGATGTAAAATTTTCTTTACCTATGTTTAATGGAGATGCTAATCCTGAAAAGCTAGATAATTGGATCCGACAGGTTGAATTATATTCTTGTGTACAATAGATTGATGAAGAGGAAGTCAAAGTGCAATTAGCCTCTCTTCGGTTGGAAGGCATCGCTCTCGTATGGTGGGAGAGCAAGCTTCAAGACAAAAGTAAGTGTGGTAATTTTCTTTCCTCATGGTCGGAATTTAAATCAGCAATAAGGAAATGATTTTATCCATTGGTTTATTTACATAAAGCAATGATGGAATGCCAGATTTTAAAACAAATTAAAGGTCAAATTGTACAAAGTTTCATGGAAGAATTTAAGAAGAAAGCTCTTGCATTAAATATTCCGTTAGATTCTTATGAAAATTTAATGAAGTATATTGGCGCACTTCACAGTTAGATTCGTCATACTTTACTATTGTTTAACCCCACCAGTATTGATGAAGCTTGTGTGCAAGCCACTCACCTTAAAAATAGAGGAAAGCATGCTCAATAAGATACCACAAAGAAATCTTCCAATTTCCCACATAAGTAGTTTAAAAGAAATTTTAAAAGGAAGGACAAAAAGACCGCCAATGTAAAGAGGGAAGAAGGAAAGCCATCTTTCACTCATTGCAAGAAGGATGGTCACGAGGATGAACACTCTTGGAAATTACGTCCAGAGAAAAGACCGAAATGGTTCGATGGAAAGGGGAAGACAAAGACTGTTGCTACAGTGCAACAAGATCTTGGTTCCGATTCAGGAGATGAGGAAAAGATCACAATGGTTGGAGTAAAAGATAAAGATTCCCTTCATGCTAGTTCAAATTCCAATAATGAATATCACGATGATCAAATAAAGAGGAATGAATTATTTCACATAAGGGTCATATCTAAACATACTAAGATAGATACATTGTTTGATTCGGGTTCCCAAGTTAACTTAATATCTGAAGCACTTGACAACAATATGGGTCTTGAAACTAAACTACATCCAAAGCTTTATCCTCTTGGTTGGGTATGTGATAAAGAAAAATTTAATGTTAGCAAGAAGTGTAGGGTTAGATTTTCTATTGCTTCAAAGTTGATTGATGAAGTGGATTTGGATGTTGTTTCACTTGATATACGTGGCATAGTGCTAGGGAGTCCTTATCTTTATGATAGAAAAACAGTCTTCTTCCGTCATGAGAATAAATATCACCTTACTAAAGGAGGAGTGGAATATATTGTTAGAGCCCACAGCATGAAGGTTAACACAACACTTATTAGTGCAGGATAGATGAAAAGACTCATAAACACTAATAAGAGATATGTACTCATAGTTGTAAGAGAAAATGATGTCGAAACATCTGACGTCTTCCAGGGACGTGATCCTTCTCATAAGAAATAATTAATTGATATTGTTTCTAAGTATGATGACATCTTTCAGAAACCATATGGATTACCTCCTAAGAGGGAAATCCAACATGAAATACATCTTCAACAAGATTCTCCTCTTCCTAATGTGGGCATGTACAAGATGTTGGTTATAGAGATGACATGGATCAAAAAGAAGGTACAGGGTTTATTGGATCAAGGGGTCATCAGGCCCAGTTCATCTCCTTGTGGTTCTTTGATCGTGATGGTGCCAAAGAAGGATGGAACATGGAGAATGTGTGTCGATTACCAAGCCTTACACAAAATCATGGTGAAAAATCGATACCCTCTTCCTCGTATAGATGATTTACTTGATCAATTAAAGAATGTTGTTTACTTCACTAATTTGGATTTGCATAGTGGATACCATCGGATCAGGGCTGCAGAAAATGATGCATGGAAAACTGCCTTTAAGACCAAATAGGGTTTGTTTGAGTGGTTAGTTATGTTGTTTGGGCTTTGTAATGCTCTGACAACCTTCATGTGTGTAATGCATGATGTATTCAAGCCATTTCTAGATGATTTTGTAATTGTGTATTTAGACGACATTCTTATATTTAGTGGGACTTGGGATGAACATGTACGACATGTAAAGAAAGTATTGGATACTTTGCAAAGGGAAAATTTATATGTAAAATTGTCCAAATGTGAGTTTGGCAAGACTGCACTAGTGCACTTAGGTCATATTGTAGGAGGAGGATAATTGAAAACTGATCCTTCCAAAATTGATGTAATTGTAAATTGGCCTGAGCCCACAACTATAACCGAAGTACGAGCTTCTTAGGTGTAGTTCAGTACTGGAGGAGGTTTATAGAAAAATTCTCTTTAATTTCATCTCCTTTGCATGCCTTAACCAGTGTGAAGAACACTTTTCAGTGGGGAGGAAAGCAACAAAAATCCTTCGACACTTTGAAGGAAAATATCAGTACTGCACCAGTATTAGCACTATCCAATATTCAACATCCTTTTGAGATCGAGATAGATGCCAGCAGTTACTTCATTGGTGCAGTATTGATGAAATATCGTAAGCCTATCTGTTACCACTCTAAAAATTTTAACCAAGATGTTGTTAACTATCCAACATATGATAAAGAGTTGTATGCATTAGTTTAAAGTGTGAAAAAGTGGAAGCACTACTTGTTAGGGAAGGAAAGAATCATACATATAGATCACCAGCCCTTACAGTATCTCCAAGCACAAACGAAGATGCAACAATCTCGGCTTTACAGGTGGATGGGTTTTCTTCAACAATTCCATTTGGTAATCAAATACAAAAAGGGTACAAGTAACAAGGTAGCTGATATGCTTTCGAGACCTCCTATTGTTGCTTCTATTATTTTGAAGAATGATTCTTTATCTCACGATACCTATGTGGAAAAATATGTTGTTGATGAATTTTTTAAAGATGTATTTGAGAAGCTAACCCATGGTGCACAGGTAGAGAACTATTGTCTGCAGGGGAAATTACTCTACCATCTTGGAAAGCGATGTATTCCTACAAGTGAATGAGTCCATGTAATACGATAAGCTCAAACTTCTCTTGTGTTTGGGAATTTTGGGGTAGGAAAAAATATGGCTCATCTACAAAGGTTTTATTACTGGCCTCAGATGAAAGCAATTGTAACTAAATATGTAAAGGGGTGTGTGATGTGTTCTAGTTGTAATCCCACTAATAGAAAATTTGGGTTGTACTCACCACTTTTGGTTCCATCTCATCCATGGGAAATTATCTCCATGGATTTTGTAGGGGGTTTACCAATGTTGAAAAGGGGTCATGACTACTTGTATGTAGTAGTGGATAGGTTTAGAAACATGTGTATCTTGATGCCATGTAAAAAGCAGATCACTAGTGAGAAAACTGCTAATCTCTTCTTTCAGTATGTTTGGGTTCACTTTGGGCTACCCACATCCATTATCTCGGATCGAGATAATTGGTTCCTTGGAGATTTATGGACAAGATTGTGGAGAATTGTTGGGCCCCAACAATTCCCTTTTTCTTCTTTAATGAAAATCTAGGGTCCCTTGAAATTTTACTTGGATTCTTCGTTTGTTTCCCTTTCACTTGATTGGATTGGTATTGGTTTTCTTTGTTTTGAGGTTGGTTTGAGTTTATATTCTATTCTTTTGTTTGGTTTGAATTTCATGAAATTTAAATTCCATTTCGTTTTGTTTTCTACAGAGTTTTGATGTTGATGGATGAGCTTCATAATTTGGGAGTTTTTATTACGACACATCTTTTCTATGACATTTGTTCACATTTGATCAAATTTGAATGAGGGAGAGACGAACATAGAAATATTAATTTAAACGAAAACCTTAATTTTTATCAACTCTTTACTTTCATTTAAATTATGATTATGTTTTCGTCTTTTGCTCATTAACAATCATTTTCACAAAATCATTTGGTAGGTTTAATTAATTAAATTATTCTGTTAGTTTGCATCTCATTTCAAAATAAAAATAAAATAATAAAAAAAAGAATTATCTATCATTTGTTTTTATGAAAACCCAAAATCAATATTTTTCTCCTCTCCATTAACTTGAAGCTTCTAGAATTTTAAAGATTATATTTGAAAGGAAAATATAAACAATATTTGTTTAGAACTTATAGTTAGTTTAAATTCATTTTAATTTTATTGTTCTAGATTTTGTTTTATTCACAATTTTTAGGTTATTAATTTGGTTTATTTTTGTTTAGTAGGTTTCTATTATCAGTTATTTGGTACGGATCTGATCGTGGTTTGATTTTATTATCTAAATACATTCAAGATAATTGATCCAAAAATAATATTGGATCACTGCAAATAATTTTTGAGCAACAACAGATAAGATTTGGAAACATTCAAGAACAGAAAGACGATTTTGCGACACTTGTTTCAACCGAACCATAAGGAATATGAAGAAACGGTTGAAAACCCATCTCCAAAATGGACCCATTTAGCTTCTAATTGGGCAGTTTCCCAAAAAAGTGCACGATTTGAGTGATATGTGTGTCTCTTTACGAGGCAAATTCCAGGTGGCATAAATTATTAGTGACGCCCAGACTGTTCATTCATGATATAAATATATGAGAAAGTTTAGAGCCACAGGGATCCAAGAAATTGAGAGGATGATTTGCATCCTTTCTCTTTTTTATATTATTTCCTTTGTAAATTTTTCTTCTCAAATGGAGTAACAGATGGTTGGAATCTTTGGGAGAATGTACAAGTATTTTCAAAGAAGAATATGGAATTCCATGTTGCTTAATGGCTTTTGTCCTGTGAGTAAAATGGTTTTATTTTCATTATAATATCTTCATATTCTTTGAATAATTAATTATGCATTGATTTAAATTAACTTTAGCCTGTTTTATCAATACATGGTTAATTGCTAATCATTTATATATTAATTTTTTCAATCTTTAAGAGTCTATTATCCCAAAAGTTCTTCCTGGACCATATGATGAACATATTTTGTTGAAACTATATGAGAAAACAATTTACTCTTTAGCTTTTGTCCTGTGTAGACTTTGTAGTGTTTTTTCATTGTCTTCTCATGTAATTTCTTGATGTGAAATGTTATCTATGTCGAATTAGCTTTAGTCAGTTCTGCACATAATATTTTATATCATGATTTTCTTTATGTTGTTCATTATCTTTTGGTTTAGTTTATATCTGTGACTGATCATCTATTCAAGTATTTTGAGTTTACATCTGATGCTAGATAGTTGGTAACACCATTCCTGAGAATTCAAATTTCTTTCATTTTCAGTTATTGGACATTTCAAGGTCACAAGATATATAATTATTTGTCTTTTTGTCACTATAAACTCGCTCCAGAATATGAAACACTTCCTTGAATTTCTTCAAGAAGTATTATGCTTCCTTTTGTCATAGGTTTACATTTGACACAGGTTAAGAGGAGCTCATACAAATACAGAAAGATGAATTTATCTTAGTACTGTTGATCACTGAGTGGTTAGTAGGTGCATTGCTTTCTTTTATTCAGATTTGTTTATATATGAATGAGACGATGATTGCATTAATTAGCTTTGACTATTTATGTGTCATTGTTTCAATTATATTTGCTTAGTATTTATTAGTTTAAAATCTTTAAACATTAAAAAAACAAAAAAATTATGTTCTTACTTTATCTTATTTTGAAACATTATTATGAACATTCATTTTCGCAACATTTCAAGTAAACCTTGTAAAGTGTATACAGATTGTTTATAATCATTTGTATATATTCATGCTTCTATTTGAACATTTGTAATTAATAAACATATATTGTTAATATCATAGCTCTAGATTAATTTATTTCTTTGATCAATTTTAGGACTTTAGTTGGCTAACAGAGCCATTAAATCCGTCGGGTCATTTCATTCCAAACGGCTTGGGTTAATTAGACAACCCCGGTCCGGATTTGACCTTCTAGTTGACGGTGTGTCACATACGCCTGTCAACAAATGGTGCTAGAAGGAGGGCCGAGTTAAATTTAACGATTAAATTTTTCACCCCTCAGCCTTTCATAATTCCAGATTTATAAATTTTTCTTCTGTGTCATCTTATAATGCACTAGAAGGTAGGTTAGATGACAAGATCTAACTATTTGGAGTCAATTTCTTCAATTTCTTATTTTTTCATGGCTTCTGCCCAAATCACTATGTTGGAACATGATTTCAATGTCTCATTACCAGTTATTCCCAACAAGACAACTGATCACTTTTCAGAACTCACCGTTGATGGTGAAGGGAACACATCTGCAGTAGACCATATTTTTAATTTTTTTTATAAATATTTAAAACATAATATCATTGATCCTAATGTTATATGCATATTATTTGCTCTCACCTTCCAAGGTCGAGTTAAATATTGGTTCAAATATTTTCCGGCTAATTCGATTCATTATTTGTCTGAGTTTGTAATTGAGTTTTTATCAGATTTTATCAATTATGATTACGATGAATTAAGTGAAGAATTAAGTTGCTTAAGGAAAGAAAATGATGAATCATTCAATGATTTTGCAATTAGGTTCATACATGTTTGTACTAGATTCCATTTGAAAGAAATGCCTCTTATTAATGAATGGTTTCATTATGTCGTTTCTCTTTTAGAAAAGAAAGATCAATTAATTGTTAACCAATCTGAATTGAGCACTAATATTCTACCTTAAGATGGTTCCAATATTCATGTTGATCTTGAAGACTTTGAAGCACCACAATTTTTTTCAACTTCTTTCATTTTGGCAGATTATGAGCAACATCATATTTTACAAAATACAAATGTCACTTGTAATCACTCTTTTCCAACAATGTCTCCTTTTGCTGAGGAAGGAACCTTGACTTTAAAAAATGTAGTTGTCACAATCTCATAGTTTTTATAACTGTTTCTAAAGTAAAAGAGATCGAATGTGAAGTTGATAATCATGTGGATGACAAAACTTCCTCTAATTTAGTTGAACAAGTGCATGATCAATCAATATGAGACAAAATCATTGGTCAAACTAGTAATGAATCATCTAATTCTGGTAATTTTCTCTCACATTTTCCCTTACACAATGAACCAAATTGTCTCTTAGAAATTGTCTCTTACTCTTTAAAAGAGCATGCAACAGAGGTTGATTAGTTTATACAAGGAGAGGGAACAAAACCACAATTTGAACCACATATTCTGATTATTTCAAGAGATGCATTTCGTCTCCTCAACTCTTCTACATATTATTCCTTGTACCCTGATATTTTTGATCATCATGTAATGCAATCATGTGTTCCAGATCACTTTGGAATGAATTATGCACTATATAATCAGATACAAATTAATAGAGATTACCAAATAGAAGATAAAGAGGAAAATGATTATGCCCATGAACATACTAATTTTTATTCTCATCAATTATCCGTGGGTAAATCAAGAAATGGTTTGAAAGAGTCTCAAATTGCATCTTCCATTGATTTATCTCAATTTATGTTTAAAGAAGGATCTAAATTTATCCATGATCAATTATTTGAGGTTGAAAAGTATAATCAACCAAATACTATTACCAATGATGA
>SNQJ01S0030542.1:118342-154523 GCA_010110895.2 Picea sitchensis | reverse complement strand
GAACCAAAGTACAATCTCTTGTAAAAGAGTATTGGCTCCTGCTACATCAAACCCTCCTTTAGGTAGTTGAATCTTTCTAGATCTATATATTTTAGGTAGCGCTTCTAAGTTTACCTTCCCGGGTTGACATTAAATTAAACTCTAATTGACATCATCAATTAGAACTAAACACATGTCAAGGCTACTTGCTGGTAGCAGTGGCTCTGTCAATGGTATTGAATTCCTTTTATAAACATCGTGACTCTTTGATTAAAACACAACTTCAGGTTATAATCCTCTGTAAAAGCATTATTTTCTTCTTTTCTGATATTTTTCTATAAATCTGAGCTAGTCTTAATATTGCGTAATATTAAAGTGGATTTGTTTCAAAGCAGCTTAAAATTATATCCAAGTCTTATTCTTCTTCCCTGCGATGAAATTTTAATAGGTCAGAGATAACTTCTTCACCCAGTAAGTCGCCATTTGTTGGGCCCCAACAACCCCCTTCTTTTTCTTTAATCAAAATCTAGGGTCCCTCAAAATTTTACTTGGATTCTTTGTTTGTTCTCATTTCACTTGATTGGATTGGTATTGGTTTTCTTTGTTTCGAGGTTGGTTTGAGTTTATATTCTTTTCTTTTGTTTGGTTTGAATTTCATGAAATTTAAATGCCATTTCGTTTTGTTTTCTATAGAGTTTTGATGTTGATGGACGAGCTTCATAATTTGGAAGTTTTTATTATGACACATCTTTTCTATGACATTTGTTCACATTTGATCAAATTTGAATGAGGGAGAGACGAACATAGAAATCTTAATTTAAACGAAAACCTTAATTTTTATCAACTCTTTACTTTCGTTTAAATTATGATTATGTTTTCATCTTTTGCTCATTAACAATCATTTTCACAAAATCATTTGGTAGGTTTAACTAATTAAAGTATTTTGTTAGTTTGCATCTCATTTCAAAATAAAAATAAAATAATAAAAAAAAGAATTATCTATCATTTGTTTTTGTGAAAACCCAAAATTAATATTTTTCTCCTCCCCATCAACTTGAAGCTTCTAGAATTTTAAAGATCATTTTTGAAAGGAAAATATAAACAATATTTGTTTAGAACTTATAGTTAGTTTAAATTCATTTTAATTTTAATGTTCTAGATTTTGTTTTATTCACAATTTTTAGGTTATTAATTTGGTTTCTTTTTGTTTCACAAGTTTCTATTATCAGTTATTTGGTATGGATTTTATCATGGCTTGATTTTATTATCTAAATACATTCAATATAATTGATCCAAAAATAATATTGGATTGTTGCAAATAATTTTTTAGCAACAACAGATAAGATTTGGAAATGCATTCAAGAACAGATAGATGATTTTACGACACTTATTTCAGCCAAACCATAAGGAATCTGAAGAAATGGTTGAAAACCCATCTCCAAAATGGACCCATTTAGCTTACACATGAACATTTTCCCAAACAAATACACGATTTGAGAGATATTTGTGTCTCTTTACGAGGAAAATTCCAGGTGGCGAAAATTATTAGTGACGCCCAGACTGTTCATTCATGGTATAAATATATGAGAAAGTTCAGAGCCACAGGGATCCAAGAAATTGAGAGGAGGATTTGTATCCTTTCTCTTTTGTATATTATTTCTTTTATAAACTTTTCTTTTCAAATGGAGTAACAGATGGTTGGAATCTTTGGGAGAATGGACATGTATTTTCAAAGGAGAATATGGAATTCCAGGTTGCTTAATGGTTTTGTCCTGTGAGTAAAATGGTTTTATTTTCATTATAATATCTTCATATTCTTTGAATAATTAATTATGAATTGATTTAAATTAGCTTTAGTCTGTTTTATCAATACATGGTTAATTCCTAATCATTTATATATTAATTTTTTCAATCTTTAAGAGTCTATTATCCCAAAAGTTTTTCTTGGACCATATGATGAACATATTTTGTTGAAACTATATGAGAAAACAATTTACTCTTTTGATTTCATCCTGTGTAGACTTTGCAGTGTTTTTTCATTGTCTTCTCATGTAATTTCTTGATGTGAAATGTTATCTATGTCGAATTAGCTTTAGTCGGTTTTGCACATAATATTTTATATCATGCTTTTCGTTATGTTGTTCATTATCTTTTGGTTTAGTTTATATATGTGACTGATCATCTATTAAAGTATTTTGAGTTTACATCTGATGCTAGATAGATGGTAACACCATTCCTTAGAATTCAAATTTCTTAGTACTGCTGATCAGTGAGAGGTTTACACTTGACACTGGTTAAGAGGATCTTATACAGAGAGATGAATTTAGCTTAGTACTGCTGATTAATGAGAGGTTAGTAGGTGCATTTCTTTATTTTATTAAGATTTGTTTATATATGAATGTGACGATGATTGCATTAATTAGATTTGATTGTTTCTGTGTCATTGTTTCAATTGTATTTGCTTAGTATTTATTAGTTTAAAATCTTTAAACATTAAAAAAACAAAAAGATTTATGTTCTTATTTTGAAACATTATTATGAACATTCATTTTCGCAAGATTTCAAGTAAACCTTGTAAATTGTATATAGATTGTTTATAATCATTTGTATATATTCATGCTTCTATTTGAACATTTGTAATTAATAAACATATATTGTTAGTATCATAGCTCTAGATTAATTTATTTATTTTATCATTTTTAGGACTTTAGTTGGCTAACGGAGCCATTAAACCCGTTGGGTCATTTCATTCCAAACGGCTTGGATTAATTAGACAACCTCAGTTTGGATTTGACCTTCCAGTTGACGGTGTGTCACATACGCCCGTCAACAAGAATGATGGACACAAAGTTGAAGAGGAGCATTGCTTTCCATCCACAAACCGACGGTCAAACAGAGGTTGTTAACCAAACAATGGTATTTTTTCTTCGAGGCTACTGCAACAAGCATCCCAAGTTATGGGATGAATAAATACCCTATGTAAAACATGCTTACAATCGAGCTTTACATTCCTCCACTCATTGTTTTCCATTCGAGACATATTTTGGGTATTTTCCTAAGGTCCCTTTGGACTTGATGTATGGGAAAGATGTTGATTCAAATGAAGAAAGAAATGAAGACAGGGCCCACAAGTTCATTAAAAGGATTCAAAAAGTGCATCAAGCAGTCAGGGAATAGTTGGAGAGAAGTCAAGCACATTATAAAGCTTGACATGAAAAGAATAGGGTTGATCATCAGTTCCAGGTTGGAGACTAGGTATGGCTTCACATTAGCAAGGAGCAACTGAAGGGCGAAGGCAAGAAACTCAAGCCTATCCGATATGGACCCTTCATTATTTTGGAGAAAAGCGGAACCAATTATTTTCATTCAGATCTTCCACCTTATATGTAGATCTAATCAGTTGTAAATGTGGAAAACTTGAAACTTTTTGAGCCTTCCATGATCATGGATTGGGGTGAGGAAGTTTCAATACCTTTAGTTGATGATTTTTCTCTTGAGTACTTGGACGAGTTGAAGGAATATATCATCCTAGACATAAGGACGAGGACTTCATGCAAGGGTGATGTCGATTATATTCGAGTAGGGTTAAAGGGAACACATCCAAGAAAGGAAAAATGGATTGAGAAAGACAAGGTGAGGAAACTCTTCCCTCACTTATCTGTTGATTGATGAAAGCTTTTGGTGGTCCAAAAATCTCTTAGTAGGAAGGCGTGATTCAAAAAGGATCCAAAGAGGCCTAAGGATAACTCACAATTCTCAGAAGCACCTCAAGAAGCTCAGAATGGCCTCAACAGACATAGAAAGGGAAAAAAATTAAAGTTCTCAAAACTCAGTAAAATTGGCATCATCGGGAAGAGAACGTCGCAATATTTCCAACGAAATAAACAAATCTTCAAACGAAGTTACGGATCAAAAGATATTTGTGGTCAAAGTTTTGGTCAACCTAGCCTAGTCAACAAGGATGAGTCAACATCCGTACTGCTGACGTCAACATCAGTATGGATGATGTCAGAATTAATATAGGGTATGTGGCACACGTAGAGGATGACATGTTTCATGATGATGTGGTAGCACCACAGGCTGCCACGTGTCACCCATTTTTGGCATTTTTCGGTCAGTTTGTGGACCAATGGAAAAGTGCCACATGGCACTCTGTACATCCACGTGGCATCCGTACAGCCACCTGAAAGGTAACGTGGAAAGCTGACTAGGTAGAGGTGACATGGCAGTGACTGTGCAAGCAGGTGACATGGACCAATGAGTGGCCACCATGTGGCCTAGTCATGGGCTGCCACGTGGTAGAGGGAAAATGCCCAGTGAAGACCAGCAATCGAAAAATAAAAAAAATATAGGGGTTGGTTGGCGCCAACCCCCAGTCCACCAATTTAATACATATCTCGCCATATCTAGTTGGCTACAACAAACAATCTTCTAAACATATCATCACCACTAAAGTTAGGAGAGGTTATATCTGTATGTTCCATGGTTAAAATGAACAATCCAAAGGGAAGAGCCTGTGGGTTTGACCCCGGGACCTCCCCCAATTAAACACCTAAATAATACTCCACCAACCGTTGGGCCAAATGACCAAGTTGTTAACTCCGCCCAACATTAAATTTAAAAAGTGGTATTTTCCAGTGCACGAGGGAGAGGAGCAAGGCGTACGACAATACAATCGGGCACATTATTCGAGGTAGAGTTTTGTGAATTTATTGTAGGTTATAGGCACTGAAACCGAGACATAATTTCTCTTGGGCCTGGAAGTGCTAGAGTCATATCAAGGCATGTAGATAGTCATTTTTGGGTAATGCAATGCCACGAATTCAGTGGTCTTGTTTGTTTTCTGATCTGAGCAAAGATTCTGTGACTTAATTCCAGAATGAGGTATACTTATGTATTTTGCCAATTTCTTTTGTTGAGTTAATAAAAAGGCCTACCCATTTGAGAGCTGGACCCGGAGATGTAGTCCACCAAGGAAGAACTAAGTTATCAATTTTTGTGTTCATATTTGATTCTTATGTCTCTTTATTATTGAGCTTTTCCTTCTTTATGGTGCACTTCAGTTTATGCTCATTTAACACAATTCTTTAATAATTCATGTCGATGAAAATATACCAGATCAGAAAGGGATTGGGGGAGTCCTTATGTAGAATGGGAATGTCATATGTTATGAGTCAAAGAAGCTGAAGAATCATGAAATAAATTATGCTACCCTTGACTTAGACTTTGCATCCATAGTTCATGCCTAAATAAAATGGAAGAGGAGATGGTAAATATCAGGTAGAATTTAAAGGTTGTTTAGGATAGGTAAAAGAGTTATATAGATAAAAACAAGACCTGCGAGGAATTTAAAGTAGGCGAGCATGTGTTTTTAAAAGTAAAGGCTAAAAGGAGCTTGTTGATATTGGGAAGTTTCCCAAAGTTGGCAACAAGATATTGTCTGGTGTTTGAAATTTTAGAGAAGATAGGACCAGTTACATACATGCTTTCATTTCTTGCATCCATGAGAATTTATAGTGTGTTTCATGTGTCCTTATTGAATAAATTTGTGCTCGATCCTAACCACATGATTGATTGGACTATGATCTAGGTGGAGCATGAAGGGGAATTTTAGGTGGAACCAATGCACATCCTGAGACAGAAAGTCAAAGTGCTCTGGAACAAAACCATTGGTCTGGTAAAGGTTCAATGGAATTGCTATGTTCTTGAAGATGCCACGTGGGAGCATAAGGAGATAATGCAAGAGGAGTACCAAAATATTTTTGAAAATTTTGAAGAGAGGTGAATGTACATAAGTATGTAAGGCTCCATTTTGGCAGCTAGAGTTCTTGGAGCCACATTTATAACTTACCTTCCCCTTAGGTCCTCTTAAAGGGGTGGGGTATCAAAATTTTTCTTTTTTCATATCCATATTGAAACCTCTTTTTGAGGGTACTATTGTCTTCTATTGGTCAAGATATTTTCGACGATATGAAAATTTTCCTCGATCCTAGACTCTGGATAAAAAATTATGGCCCTTTAATGATTTCAGTAAGCATAACAAGCCCGTACATTGTCACATGGAAGGTGACATGGAATCACATGAGGCCGATATGTTTCATCATATGTGGCAAGTATGATGTGTGGTAGGGTTATGTGCCACTGGACCATGTGAAACACCTTCCACCCTTATAATCTTATTAAGATTAATCAATATTGCATTAAAAATCCACACCTTGGGATTTTAGTTATTTAATACATATTGTTAATGATTAATTCACATTAATTTTAATACACCATGTATTCGAATTTTGTCTTAATCCATTTTACCATCCTAATAACTACCGAAAGTTTACTTTCCCCTTTTACTTTGGGATCCCAACATCCCAATAGGGTTTATTGTTTATAATTATATTTAACTGGACCCCGTGTATATTACTTACCAAACATGCCCTTTTTTTACAATGTCCCGAGTTTCGATATTCCAGTGGGAATATTAATAATGATATTAATATATTATAATGCATCGAGATTTTATTAAATTAAATATATAATATAATTGTACCGCCCCCGTGCATATAATTTTCCATGCTCACCATCCTTTTTCTATTTTCCTAGTGCATGATACTCTTGGGAGGTTTAATAACACCATTATATATATCAACCTGGGTATACCGTTTATCTCACGCTCATGTACTTCTCCAACTTTTGATACCAGATACTCTGGTAGGGGATTCAACATTATAATAATATATAGGTGCTTGTCATATCACTTATCATGCTCACCTTAACCTTTCCATCTCTCGATGCATGATACCGGGGTGGGTTGGGGGGGTTTAATATTGTTATTTGTTTTATATCAGCCTTGGAGGTAATGCTTATCACACGCACCTTGACCTTTCCATCTCTCGATGTGTGATACTCCGATGGGATTTTAATATTGCTAAAATGTTGAGAATCAGGGAAAAATAGGCCCAAACATAAATAAAACAAAATACATTATTAGAGATCTCTCCAAAGATACAGAGTTAACCTTTGTATAGACCAAATTCATATGACGAGTAACTTAGAAAATTATTTCTTTGCCAGGAAAATGAGAAATTATGAGCTTCTCCACTCACGTGCCAAGGCTAGAATTTCATAGTTTTTAATATAAGAATTCATATTCTTAATAATCAACTTATTAAGACAATAAATAGTAAATTCGATAGAATTTCTAGGAGTTACCATCCTCTCTTCATTGAGAAATTTTCTCTAGGAAACATATTAAAATGTGTAAACACATATATTTATTTATTTGAGTTTCCTTCCAAAAAATTAAATCTCTTGGAAATCAAATCTCCCATAGTAAAACTATTTTTTTTTACCGGGACTTACTGCCCACCTAAAATCATGCAAATCTTTACTAATTTTTAGGAAAAAACCACCATTTCAAATCGATCAGGTAACAATTATATTCTTACCATGTATTAATAAGATATGAATTAAATACAAAATACATAATTCTTGATTTCTGTTTTTTAATTTTTTTCCCAACATTCCTCATGTTAAGTACTTTATCCTTTCAACTATATAGCCTAGGATTATGAGACTAGAATTATGGTTTGTCTTTCATTCCATGACTCCCCCTTGTCAAGCTTATCATGTGGGATGGAAGTTAAGAGATTTTACCTATGCTTCCACAAATTATTTAGCAATCAACTAAGCCTTCTAAGAAGGTCTTAAGGATTGACCATTAACTAGGGATAAGTCATCTCCCATATCTGATCTACAACTTCAATATTATAGGAAGCAACACTCCTTCAACAAAAATTATGCATTTTGATCTTTAGATGCTCTGTGAAAACTTTAACAACTTAGTCTTACAAATAATTACTTACAACAATCTTTAAAAACAAAAACAGTCAGAGATAGACAACATACGTATATTTTTCATAGCTCTCTTTAGATTTTATAATCAACAACAAACATAGAGAAATATTTTCTCTATTTGAACATAATATCAAATTCTTCATATAACCAAAACATAAATTCCATAGCATCAATGAAATTATCATGAAATATACAAAATATTGCAACACTTATCTGAGAATTTCAGATATATTGACAAGTGTTGATGGGTGAGCCTCTTTCCACCCAACCATAGGCACAACTATTTTTTTCCATCCTTACAGCTAGCCACCCCTAAGCCAGATGATGATTCAATGAGGGAAAAATATCTTATAGAACAGAGGTAAACAGATGAATGATACTCTCCTTCATCAACATAAATTAGAAACACATATCTCTAATTTCACCAAGCAAGGGGGCCTACTCTTGACTAAGGGATTCACATGTTCGACAACACATGTATTCCAACAGAGGATGAACACCTTCAGTAAACACTAGCACAACCAGATCAAAGATCAACACACCAGTGTTTTGACATGGTAAAACCCCTACGGGGAAACATCCACTGCCCTAGCCAACACAGCCACTTGGAGCAGTTTATTAATGCAAAAGAAAAAGATTACAGAGAGATTTTACAAGAGACTTTCTCACAATCGATCATCAGAAAATGAACCTCCATGCTCTTTAAATAGAGATCATGGACCAATCGGGTGTTAAGCCATGGATCAATGGTCATTAAGATCGAGGAGAATATGAATCGTCGAATCACTCTAGGTCAGGAACATATCGTGATCGTCGGATTTCCAAAATAAAAATGTATACTAATGCATACTAAAGAAACACACTAAGAAACACACTTTTACCTAACTACATATTAGAACAAGTAGATATTAACTAACCCCTAAGTGTCTAAATATTTGAACATCCCCCCTTAAGAACAACTTGGGATAGGATTGAAGGATTTACAATAGTGACATAATAGGAGAAGGAAGGAGGCATTAAAGTCTATCCCCCCTTGATGACAACTTCATGAACTCCTAACATAGATCAAATTTTGGAAAAAATTGCTTCTGTAAGAGACTTTGTGAAAACGTCTGCAACTTGATCTTCTGTAGGAAAAAACATCACTTCAATAACTTGATATGAATGAGATTTCTGATGCGTTGATGTTGAACTAGGTATTTGGAAATCTTGATGGCACTCTGATTGTCTCACCAAAGGATGGTCGGATTCTACGGCTAAAATCCAAACTCTGAAAGAATCTGTTGAAGCCATAAGGCTTCCTGACTTGCATTTACCACTACTCGGTACTCTGCTTCTACTGAATAAAGTGCAATAGCATGTTGTTTCTTATAGGCCCAAGTGACAGGTCTTGAACCAAGGATGAAAACATAACCTACAGTAGACTTCCAATCATCAGGGTCATCGACCCAATATGAATCAGTGAAACCAACCAGTAAAGGAGTCCCCCTGAACTATAATGTATCCCAAACTGAACTGTACCCCGAACATACTAAAGTATCCTTTTAGCTGCTTTCCAATGGATTTCATGGGGTGTTTGCATATATCGGGAAATAAGACCAAAAACAAAGGAAATATCAGTACGGGTATGAGTCAAGTATAAGAGGCTACCAACAAACTGATGGTACAAGGTGGAATCAACCTCGGGTGAAGGACAAGTAGAAGATAGCTTCACTCTAGACTAGAAGGGAGAAGGGGATGGTTTACAATCGTCCATGTTAAAGAGATAAAGAAGGTCACAAGCATACATATACTAGGAAAGAAAAATTCCTTCATTGGTTTGCAAAACTTGGAGGCCAAGGAAATAGTGCAAAAATCCTAAGTCTATCATTTCAAATTTATTCTTAAGGATGGTTTTCACATGGCTTAAAAGTTTTGAGCCACTACCAGTAAGGATAAGATCATCAACATAAAGGACAGATTATTAGAGGGCTTCCTACTTTCTTGGTATAGAAATTAGGATCAGAATGGCATCTAGAGAATCTGATGTCAATAAGAAAGTTGCCCATTTTGGCATACCAAGATTAGGGATCTTTCTTAAGACCATAAAGACATTTATTAAGGCTACAAACAAGGCTAGAGTCATTTTGGACATAGCCAGGAGTTTTTTCATTGTAGATTTATTCTTGCAAATCTCCATGCAAGAAGGAGGATTTAACATTCATCTGATGGACCTCCGATTTATGTGAGGTAGCAAAGGAAAGAACAAGGTGGATGGAATTCATTTTGGCTACAGGGGAAAAGGTTTCATTATATTTAATTCATTATGTTAGCACTGATATTCACCCTCATATTTCGAGAGGATAGGACCAGTACCCATCAGAATGTTTGGTGGATGTTGGTTTTATGAGTGGATGTGAAATGGCTGAAACTTAGTACAGGAATGATTTTAACAAATAAACTGGACAAGCAATGCACAGGGAAGTGAGTTCCTCATAAACTTCATTCAATGATTTGAGTTTAAGTGTGAGTAGAAGGAAGACTTAGTGAGAGAGGTGAACAAGACAACCATGAGCATCCGACCTTCAAGCAAATCGATGAAGAAAAACTCAGACTCAAGATCACTCTTGAACTCAAGTTTCAGACACTAAAATATGTCACATCATCATAATAATAAAACCTACATTACCATGAAACTACAAAAACTCAACTGGATCCTCCATGCCCAAGCCTTTTAGCATAAGGGGAAATAAGAAGACAAAGGAACTGACTAAAACTGGTCACAATAATACTATAATCAAACCTACATTACAATAAAACCATAACCCTCGATTGGATCCTCCATGCCTGAGTGTTTCAGCATAGTTTAAACAAAGAGATGAAAGGAGCTGACTTCTATTAATGATAAAGTCTCAAGTTTGATACATAAGGAGAGTACAGTTCTGGCATAAAAAATTACACAGTAGGGAGCTTTGCTCAACCATTCGACAACCATAACAAAATATTGAACTGATCTACTTATACTCAGATCATCCCACAACTACCAGGAGTGTGATTTGGCAATGTCATTCAAAGGTTTATGTCTGAGCAATCCTCTGGCAGACTGTGCATGTTTCTTTTTGTCAGACGCAAACTAGGTTCAGTGTGGACCTGTAGAAAAAATGACCATTGTTGTACCGTGATGACAGTCCTGCCTCCTTAGCCATAACTTCCAAGCCTTCCATTTATGGGCTGAGCTGAGGTTTCAACTACCAGTCCCTGCTTCATTAACTGGATCTTCATCGGGATTGGAGCGCGGCAGGACGAATGGCAGAGGACCACATGTCACTGCTGGATTGGGCATTGAGGTCGTGAAAGTCAATCCTTGTTCATTGGCTGACCCCTCCTTGAGATTTGAGCACGGAGGAATGAATGTCAGGAAACCACTTGTCAACACTGGATAGGGCATCATATGCACATGTGCATTTCGAGGCCACGAGAAGTGGTTTAGGCCCACACTACTTTTGCACCCAAAACACACCTTCTTCCACCACGTTTCCTCCCCGCAAAACCACGGTTGGGATTTCGGACTGCCCTTCAGATTTTAATGTATGTGCATGTTGTAGCCTCGAAATGATCAATGGCCATTGATCTAAATGGAAGATGAGATCTGGGAACACCGGATACTTTAGCGCCCTTGCCAAAATTTTATTTGCTTGCCAACCCTGGAGTCCCTCCAACTACGCTTGGAGATAAAGCCACATCGAATCTGAAAAGGAGACTTCGACCGCTACAGACTACACCTGCCCGCTTGCGTTCATGCTATTTTGTGTGATAACATTTGGCTCCATATGGGATGGCATGCTCCCTGCGAGCTGCCAAGAATGTGTAGTTCTAGTTCCTTATCCGTTGGGCTATGGAATCACTTATCAATACCAAAAATAAAAAGAAAGTGGTAATTACAATGTTGGAAAGCCAATCATGGCTCAAACAAAATATCTCTTCAGAAAGTGCCCATTTATAGGGCCACCAAAAACTTCATAATCCTCCAAGTTCCATAACTTATAGCTGTTATTTGAAAATACTTCAAAAATCTTAAAGGGACCAATCCATAAGGCTTCATATTTACCATGTTTGCCTCTATCTTGCTTGGGGGAATCCCACTTGAACACCAGATCCTCCAGCTGAAAATTTTCCTTGCTCGCCCTCTTGTCAAAGGCTCACTTCAATTTCTGCTGGTGATTCTAATCTTTATCAAGCAGTTGCTCCCCGGTCTGTTGTACTTCTACCAGCTGTTGAATCCTCCTGATCATATCATCAAGTTCTCCTTGGTATTCTTGGAGGAATTTTTCCACAATAAAGGAAAGATGAGTAGGAAATATAGCCTCCAGCCCATACACAAGATGAAAAGGGGAAACACCCAGTGACCTCTTTGGTGTAACTATGTCAACCCATAATGCAAATTTCAACTTTGAGTCCCAAGCTTTCTTGTTGTCTTTTAACAATTTCTTGGTGATATTTATGAGGCTCTTGTCAGAGGACTGTGCTAAACCATTTCCCTGAGGGTAGTAGGGAGTAGAATTGTTAATGTGATCCCATACTTCTCACAAAAATTTATAAATGATTCAGCTTTTAAGGAGGCAACATTTTCAGTAACAATCCTGCTTGGATAGTCAAATCTGGACATGATATCTTCAAGGAAGTTAATGATGAGCTTGTGGGAGGAATTCCTTGTAGGGATGGATTCTATCCATTTGGTGAAATAATCAGTGGCAGTAAAAATCCACCTATGTTGGCCACTTGAGGCTGGGTGGATCTCTCTAATGAAGTCAAGACCCCACTGCTGAAAAGGTCCAGAAACCATTATATGTTTCAAAGGCAAAGATTTGAGCCGCTTCTTTCCAGAAAACTTTTTGGCATTTGACACAAGCTATAATCTTTGCATAAACATCAGAAAAAATGTTGGGCCATAAATACCCAACTCTGAGGATTTTATAAGTTGTGTTCCTCCAAAATGATGTCCCCCACATAAGTTGTCATGAAAATAAGTCATAGCTCTTTGGGCTTCTTGTGGGTCTAGACATCTTAATAGAACTCCCAGAGGATCCTTCCAGTACAAAACATGATCAATGAGACAATATTTGATTTCTTTGAGTTTCAAAGCTCTCACCTTGTTTTTGTCCAAACCATCAGGAGGCCTCAACTTCTGCAGAAAATATATGATGTCTTTATACCAGGTGCATACTGCCAAGTTAAGGCTGACATGAGAGTCTTTATCAACAATCTCAGTTTGCTGATTTTTTGAGTTTATGTTCATGAAATTAACCCCTATAGCCTTGCAGTTTGATTCAGCCAGCATGCTGGCTAAACCTTGGCCTTTTACTAATTTAGTGGGTTTTATTTCCAGGTCGAACTCCAAAATTTTGGCGATCCATTTTCTTCTCTTCCCATCTATATCAAGTTGAATCAATATCTCTTTCACTGATGACGAGGGGACATATGAAATAATCTTTGAATGCAGAACATAGATTTTGAAAGCCTTGAGGGATTTTACCAAAGCATATGCCTACTTTTCCATAATATCATATCTCGTTTCTGCATCCCTCAATGCTCTGCTGAAAAAGGAAATAGATTTCTCTAACCCCTCTGTATTTTTCTGTAGAAAAACAAAAACCAATGTATTAGATGAGGCAAAAGAAAATATCAGAAATTCCTTAGAATAGATAAGATTGGTGAGAAAAGGTGCTTCAGTCAAAGCCCTTTTGATTTGGCCAAAATAATTTCTGGACTCAACATTCCATTTCACCTCTCTTCCCTTTCTAAGCATGACTGTAATGTTCTTAACCAACTAAACAAAATTAGAAATGAATCTTCGCTGAAAGTTGATATTACCCAAGAAATATTGAACCTCTTTCTTAGATCTGGGAAAAGATAAGTCCTGGATGGCATCTACTCTGCTTGAATCAATTCTTACCCCTTCAGCTGACACAACATGCCCCAATAATTTTCCCTCCTTCATAGCAAACAAAGATTTCTTAGGATTGAGAGTGAGACCAAACCTTCTGCACTTCAGAAAGACTTTCTTCAGATGATGACACTGATCTTTATCATATTTGGAGAACATTGTAATGTCATCAAGATAAATGACTACAAATTTGTCCTTCGCCTCAATGAAGGAAATGTCCATGGCTCCTTGGAAAGTTGCCCCTACATTCATCAATCCAAAGGGCATTTTAGCGCACATGAATCTGCCCCAAGGAGTAGCGAAGGTTTTATTTTCTCTATCTTCAGGCTGGACAAAGATATGATTGTAGCCAGAAAATCCATCAATCATGGACATCCTGGATGAACGGGTCACCCTCTACAAAATGTGGTCCATCTTGGGCAAGGGGTAGTTATCCTTTTTGGAGCTTCTTTTCAAATTCCTAAAATCAACACATAACCTGATTTCCCCATTTTTTTCCTCACATGCACCAAGTTATCTACCCATTCCGAATATCTCAAAGGGATGATGATCTGGGCATCCAACAAATTTTTTACTTCTTTCTCCATAATAGGTAGTAGCATGGGATTTATCTGTCTGAGTTTCTGTCTGAAAGGCTTGGCCTCTTCTTTCAAAGGGATATTATGCTCAATGATCCTGGTGTCATATGTTCTCAAATCTTGATATTTCTAGGAAAACACATCAGCAAACTCCTTCATAATCTTGACATACTCATCCCTTTTCTCCTTTGACAAACTGCTAGATAGTTTGACATATTTGGAATCCTCCTCTGCTCCTAAATTGCATTCAGTCACATCAAAATCTTCGGTTCAACCCTTAACCTTTACAACAACATAATTTCTGTCAAACAATATCTCCAAGGGGACAAGTCCCTTTGGAATATGGTTACTTGGAAAGTGAACAATATGATGGTCGACAATTTTATTTAGAAAAATATCAGCATGGGGGTTTTCTTTAGTATCATGGTCCTGATCAATATGCAAATCAGAAAATTCATCCACAATTTCAAGGAACTTTTTTATCTCAATATCATCTTCAAAAACCTTCCAATGTTTGGCATTGTTAGGAATAGAGGGTCTGTATTTTACTTCCACCTCATACTTGAGTTGGGTGGGAAAAGGAACCCTGAACTTACTTGCTGAAATAGCCAAGGAATCTACCACAATGTTCTCCTCTCTTGGAACAAATGAGATATTAAAATCCAATAAGAAACTATCAACAAGATCCCAGACTTCATTTATGTAGGCCCTTAACCTGGGGTGCTTAGCCTGATATTGATCTCTGACTTGATGAGAAATCACCTTAACATCTTCAAATACTGCCAGCTCCTCGATCTTCATGTCTTTGGCATCTCTCAAAACCAAAACAAGAGCCTCATATTATGCTACAATGTTTGTTACTTCAAATTCAATCTTGTAAGATAGAGATATGGTCTCTTGGGCAGGGGAAATAAAAACTACCCCAGCACTAGTGCCTATATTAGAAGAGGCTCCATAAAAAAACATCTCCCAAATAGAGGTATTGGGAGGAGGGTCTTCGCAAGAGGCGATGGGATGCTTTCTGATTTCAATAGGTGCTTGAGGACCATCAGTGAGTTGTAACATACTGGTTCCTAAATTAGTATCAACTGCAAAAATGGGGTGGTTTGTAGGATTTGCTTCATCACTGATAATGTAAGAAAGTTGTGCTTCCCTATAAATCCTTCTATGTTCTCCCCCAAACACAGGAATTATGGCATATGAAAGATCCATCTGTAATGTTCCTCCCATTATTTTGATCTAAGATCTAGAAAAAAGCATTCCAAACTTAGGGGGGACATCAACCACCACAATATCCATGACCACACTCTTCATTGACAACTGGAATAAGGACACATCCAAGTCTTTGATAACCCCAAGACACTTAACCTTTCTGGAATCAAATGAGTATAGGTCATGATAGGTTTTTGTAACCTCCAACCCAAGCTCATCCATGACAGTCTTAGGCATGAGATTGTGAGATGCCCCCGAATCCATCAAGCAATTGTGCAACACCTTATCATGAATTTTCAACGAGGTATAGAAGGGAGGGAATGAGTCATCTCTATCCTCTACCAAAGGTCCTAGTATGACAACTGGTTTTTCATCTTGGAGGTTGACTAAGTCTGTGGGAAGAGATGAAGGTTCAGGATGCAACATTTTGGAAAGGTACCTTTTGAAATCCTCATTTTAAACTAGCTCTAAAAAGAGTATAGGGATTTTAATCTTTTGAATCTCATTCTCAAAGATAAAAGAAAAGAGGGGCTTCAAAATCTCCTTCACTTCCGGGATAGGGATCTTAACCACTTCCTGGGGGTTTTGTGCCTCTTTTTCTTTGTTGCTAGCTGCCACTTCCTTAACATGATGATCTGTTCTAGTAGGTTGATCAGTAATGCCAGGATTTCCCTCTTTCTTCTTGGACATGAGGTTGTATCTATTTGGATTGCCACTGGTCCTTTCCTCTTTGCTCATCTCATTTAGTTGGATTCCCATGAGAGACTCTTCATATGTAGATTGGGTTAGATGAGGAGACGAAGAGGTGTGACCAAGACAATGGATTTCAGGATCTACTTCTTCTTCCTCCCCTTCTTCATCAGTAACCAGGTTATTATGTAGAGGGGCTTGGACTTTTTTATCATCCCTGTCCCTATTTCTTTGATCTCTTTGGATGATCTGAGGGGCATTATTGGGTCTTCTAAAGTTACCCCTATTATCAATATTATGGGTGTTCCTATAGCCTTGTTTCCCCTCAAATTTCAATTTCTCCATTTCTGCAGAAAGCGATTTTACCAGCTTTGTCAATTCATCAACTTGAGGATGGGAAGCAAAGGAACCAGAGGTTGAAGCTTCTGTCCTACCTTTTCTTTTTTCTTTATCAGTCTTGCTCCTAATTTTTTCAACTGGAAATATATTGGACTCTACTTCAAGGGATACATCTTTCCTATCATCCAAGGGGGTAGCTCTTCTTTCTCTTAACAGGAGGAAAAATTCAGGGTCAAAAGCACTAGCATAGGTGATCTTGGCAGAGGTTTCAATAGGCTTAATTTTAGTGGGAATCTTATTGTACATATTATTAAATATCTTTGAGAAGTCTGATAGTTTCCCCTTCCTCTCTCTTAAGTGACCCAAACTTTGTAATATAATAAAGGAAATCCTTTTTGTCCCCCCAATGTCTCAAGAATGAATCATCCAAACCTTCAATCCCATCAATAGATCCAGGAGTCAAGCCCCTGAACCATTTTCTAGCCTCACCATCAAGGCTCTGTAAAAAGACTCTCAACCAGACATCTTCATTTTCAATATTAAGATTATTTACATAACTATAAAAAGTTGAAAGGTGTTCTTCTGCAGTTATGTCTCCCTCCCTTGTAAACTTGGGCATGTACTTGAGGTAATATCCAATTGGGAGGAAATTCATAGGCTAAGGTAACACAAGAGGAGAATGCCTAGAAACTACTATGACATCCATTATGTTTCTATGAGGATTAGCACCTGCCATTGGGATGTGAACTATAGGAGAACCAGGGGGATATGGAGTTTGGGCAGGTAGGACTGCAACCGTGTTTCTAGGAGAAAGAGGAAATGAGTGATTGTTGGAGGAGAATGATATGGGGTTCAAGGGAAAATAAGTTTCCCCTTCTTTAAATGCAACAACTTTGACAGAAGGGGAAGTAGGAAAACCCAAAGTGGGAAAATATTCTAAGTTCCTGGGTCTAAACTACTTAACACTATCAGGGGAAATAGGGGTGTCAAAACTTTCTCCTTCTAAAATAATACCAGAAGGGGAGAATTCAATACGAAAACTTCCAAAATTTAAACTTATGGAAACTCCAAAAGATGGTATAACAAGAGAATTAGGTGCAACTACTGGAGTTTTAAAAGAAGAAGTTTGTAAATTACTAGAATCACCTGGTACAATAGTTGAAAGGCCTTCTTGATAGGTATTTCCTTTCTTGATAATATTTTCTAGGTCAGCTTCAGGTGTTTCCAGAGGCAGTTGTGGATTAGACCTGGTGTGTCTGCCTTTTGGATCCACAACTGAAACAATGGAGTCGCCAGGTGCATGCTGCAATCTTCAAGTTACTGATTTCTGATGCACCTTCAAATCAAAATTTATTTGTCATTCAATCCTAGGGAAATGTCTTCTATTCGTTCCTCAGCAACGATGCCAAGAATGTTATCACTGGGAGTCGCCCTCATATTGCGAGAGGATAAGCCTAGTACCCATCAGAATGTTTGGTGGATGTTGGTTTTATGAGTGGAGGTCAAATGGATGAAACTCAGTACAGGAATGATTTTAACACAAAAATCGGATAAGAAATGCACAGGGAAGTGAGGTCCTCATTAACTTCACTCAATGATTTTATTTTAAGTGTGAGTAGAAGGAAGACTTAGTGAGAGAAGTGAACAAGACTACTATGAGCATCCGACCTTCAAGCAACTTGATGAAGAAAAAATCAAACTCAAGAGTGCTCTTGAACTCAAGTTTCAGACATTGAAATATGTCACAATGACATAATAATCAAACCTACATTACCATTCAAATACAACAAATCGATTGGATCCTCCATGCCCGAGCCTTTCATTATAAGGGGAAATAAGAAAACAAAGGAACTAACTAAAACTGGTCACAACAATACTGTAATCAAACCTACATTACAATAAAAACACAACCCTCGATTGGATCCTCCATGCCCAAGTGTTTCAACACAGTTTAAATAAAGAGATGAAAGGAGTTGACTTCTATTAATGAGAAAGTCTCAAGTTTGATACATAACCAGAGGACAACTCTGGCATAAAAAATTACATAGTACAGAGCTTTTCTCAACCATTCGACGACCATAACAAAATATTAAACTGATCTACTTATACTTAGATCATCCCACAACTACCATGAGTGTGATATGGCAATGCCATTCAAAGCTTTACGTCTGAGCAGTCCTCTGTCAGAATGTGTGTGTTTCCTTTTGTCAAACGCAAACTAGGTTCAGTGTGGACCTGCAGAAAAAATGACCATCGTTGTACCTTTATGAAAATCCTGCCTCCTTAGCCATAACTTTCGAGCCTTCCATTTATGGGATGAGATGAGGTTTCAACTACTAGTCCCTGCTTCATTAATAGGATCTTCATTGGGATTGGAGTGTGACGGGATGACTGGCAGAGGACGACCTATCATTGCTGGATTGGGTGCTAAGGTTGTGAAATTCAATCCTCGTTCATTGGTTGATCCCTCCTTGATATTGGAGCACGACAGAACAACTGTCGGGCAACCACTTGTCAACATTGGAAAAGGCGTCATATGCGCATGTGCATTTTAGGGCCGTGGGAAGTGGTTTAGGCCCACACTGCTTTTGCACCCAGAATGCACCTTCTTCCGCCACATTGCCTCCCCAAAAAACCATGGTTTGGATTTCGTCCCACCCTTTGGATTTTAACGTCTACGCATGTTGCGGCCCCAAAATGATCAGCGACCGTTGATCTAGATGGGAGCTGAGATCTAGGCGCACTAGATACTTTAGCGCCCCTGCCAAAATTTTATCCACCTTCCAACCCTGGAGTCCCTCCAACTTTGCTTGGAGATAGTGCCACATTGAATCTGCAAAGGGGACTTCGACCGCTATAGAATGCACCTGCCCTCCTGCGTTCATGCTGTTTTGTGTGATAACACCTTCAACTTGAGAAAACCCTTTGGCAACTAACCAAGCCTTGTGTCTTTCAAAACTTCCATCTGATGCATACTTAGTTTTGTAGACCCATTTACATCTAACAAGTTTTCTTCTTTTTGGAAGAGGTACAAGATCCCAAGTATCTTTTTCCTTTAAAGAATGATACTCTTCATTCATTGTTGTATCCCAATCTGGATGGCTTGAAGCTTTTGCAAATTTATATGGATCATGAGTCTCTGAAACTTTAGCCAAAAGAGAAGAGGCTCATTGGAACTGTGAACGTGTTCGACGCTGATCTGAAGGATCACCGACAATATCACCAGATGTTTCTCGTGTTGAATGGACCCATCTAGGAAGTGGTGGAGCTGGTGCAAGTGCAGGTTCAAAGGACTCATCTGGAGGAAGGTGAATAGGAGGAGGTGGATTTTCATCCTCACTATCATCATCTAAAGAAGAAATCAGAATAAAAGAAGGAACAAATGTCAAAGATGGCTCGCAGACCAAGGAAGGCACACACACCAAATTAGGCTCGCAAGCCAAGAGATTTTCATGAAATTTAACATCTCTTCTAATAATAATTTCATTACAATGTGGTTTAAGAAGTATATAACCTTTGATATCTCGAGAATAACCAACAAATATACACTTCTCACTTTTAGAATGCAATTCTTTCCTTTTCTCATCAGGAATGTGAGCCCATGCTATACTGCCAAATACATGAAAGTGACTTACATCTGGTTTAATTTTAGTCCAAGCTTCTTCCAGTGTTATATTTTTAAGAGCCTTTATGGGAGTGTGATTTACTATGTAATTTTCACAGTTTATGGCTTTAGCCCAATATTTTAGACTTAATCCCTTATATTGGATCATACAATTAGCCATTTCTTTTAATGTGCAGTTCTTTCTCTTAGCAACACCATTTTGTTGTGGTGTATATGGACCATTATGTTGCATTTGGATGCCCTGTGTAGTTTAGTAACTTATAAAATTATTTTTCACATATTCTCCTCCATTATCTGTTCTTAACCTTTGAATTTGATGTCTAGATTGCTTTTCTACAAGGGCCTTGTAGGCCAAAAAGTTGTCAAAAACTTCGCTCTTAAGTTTTAAGAAGGAAACCTAAGTACGTCTGAAAAATTCATCAATGAAGGTTAAAAAATACTTGCACCTAGAAAAAGAAGGAGAATAAAGTGGACCACACAAATCACTGTGAACAAGCTGCAAAGGGCCTAAGGCATGCCAAGAGGCATGTTTGTCAAAACTGTCTTGATGATGTTTTCCAAGAACACAACCAACACAAACACCATCTCTGCATGAAACATGAGGAAGACCAGTCACCATCTGTTGATTACATAGTTGCTGCAATGACCGATAGTTTAGATGACCAAACCACTCATGCCAAAGTTTGCTCAAGTCATCGCTATGAGCAACAAAAATTGATGAAAAATATGATGACCCAAAGTTGTCAAACTTGTAAAACCTGGTAGTATAATAAACAATTCCAGTTGCAAGAACATGCTTAGTATATTTTAGATCCTTGATTACAACTTGGTGAGGTGAAAACTCTATGGTTTTACCTTTACCTGAATGAGTGATTTGATATACTGATAGAAGGTTACAATAAAGACTTGGAACACATAACACATCATTGAAATGACCATTTTCTACTTGAATTGTTCCATATCCTTCAACACTAAGAGATCTATCATCACCAACAAATATTTTCTTGTTGTTACATTCATTTAGAGAAGAAAATATGTCTCTATCCTTAGCCATATGATAAGATGCTCCAAAATCAATAAGCCACTCATAAGAAGAAGAAGTAGAAGTTGTATTGAAGGAGAAACTAGAAGTAGAAAGTGCATGTCCATGAGAAGAAGAAGAAGAAGTAGAATCAATAATGATGTTGTGATTCTTCATCACTGCTTATAAGGTTGCCTTCTTCTTGAAACATTTGGACTCATCATGAACATCTTATCACAAAAGTTGTAATGTCTGTCAGTTTTCTTATTTTTATATTTTTCTCCTTTGTCACCAGTAGGAGCGTAAGATGTCTGAGTGGGTTTGGGACCCTTATGTTGCTTGTTGTTGTGGCGAGGATGTTGCTTATTGGGATAATTGGTTTTATCTTTATGATGGACAACTAAGGCTTTGTTGGAGGTACCTATAGTGTTGATCACTTCAAATTGTAAAAGCTTATCTTACTATCTAATCAAAGCATCACAAAATTTCTCAAGAGTGGGTTTTTGATAAGTTCTCTCTAGAGAATCTTGCATGGCATAAAAGGTAGATACAAACACAGAATATACACTACCTAGCTAAGAAAGAATAAGATAGATGCAACGATCTTCTTCTATCTTTATCTTACATTTTTCACATCAAATTCTGAGTGTTTTAAAGTTAGATAGATAGTCTTCAATGCAAGAAAAATCACTTGGACTTAAAGTTAGTACTTAATTTTCTAACTGTTGTGCTCGAATAATATTGTGTTTACCAAACACAGATTCAGTCTTTTCTCAAACTTCTTTGGGTTTATTAATTTGTTGAAGGTGGAACCTTAAATCAGAAGAGATGGAAATTTCGATTAGTCCACGTGCTTCATCATTCCTATTATCCCATTTGAATTTCTTATCAACATCAGTGGGTGATGTTTCCTTTCCCAAGGTAATCCGGTACAAGCCTTTACTTCTTAATAAATCCTCCATCTGGGATTTCCATTGGAAGTAGTTGGTGCTGGTAAGCAAAAGATTACTTGAAGAATCCATATTAAATATGTACATATATGGATTTAAAAACTAAAACTGATGATCTGGATGGAAATATCTTGAAAAATTAGGCAGTTTTAAAAAAAACGGCACTGAAAAGGGACTTCAGATGTGTAAGTTATGCCCTTTTTAAAAAATGCATAAATGGTAACCAAAGGACTACGTGATGGTGTAAGTTTCTTTACGAAGTGACCCACTTTTATAAAAAGAATCGGGGTTCACTTTTACAATGAATTTAATTTATAAAAGAAAAGCTGCATACAAAATAAATAACTCTAAAATATTAAAACTACTTATAGTGATTCAATTTTATACTTGAAGTGAAATACACTTTATCTTTGAGCATGAACTTTTTCAAAAAAAAGTAACAAAAAGAGAGACTTGAACTCAAGACCTCTTACTTAATAAGGAAACATTTAACCAAATGGGCTAACAAAAAATATTGTATTGTTTAGAAAGAGGATTGTTGTTGTTGTTGAGTGTGCTAAAATAAAACTCTTTTCATACAAGGAAAAAATTTCGCTTCTCGATGACAAGGGTTAGATCTCGGTTAGATTACTCGGAAAATGCATCTTTTCCTATTTGTTTCTGATTTGCTGAGATCGCATAGGGCGCGGGGCAAAGAGAATATGCAGATCTAAAAGAGTAGAAACTTAGAAACAAACAATATAGAACTGAAACAATACTCTGCAAAAATTTAAAAAGGGCGTATTCAAGCTTTATAACTCCAGATCTAGTTGAAATGGCCGTATCTTGGGAAAATGGAAACCTTGTCGAGTGAAACGAAAAGCATTCATAAATGAAACGAGCTCTTCGGACATAATGGAACAGTCCTCTCAGCCCGAAAATGTACAAAAATGGAGATGAGGCAATTTGTCTTCATGATATCGATTTACAACAAGAGTGGGTCTTCAAACAGGATCTGATACCATGTTCGACAACACAGGTATTCCAACAGAGGATGAACAACTTCAGTAACCACTCACACAACCAGATCAAATATCACACACCGATGTTTTGACATGGTAAAACCCCCACGTGGAAACATTCATGACCCCATCCAACGCGGCCACTTGGAGCACACAACTAGATCAAATATCACACACCGATGTTTTGACGTGGTAAAACCCCCACGTGGAAACATCCACGACCCCATCCAATGCATCCACTTGGAGTAGTTTATTAATGCAAAAGAAAAATATTACAGAGAGATTTTACAAGAGATTTTCTAACAATCGATCATCGGAAAATGACCCTCCATGCTCTTTAAATAGAGGTCATGGACCAATTGGGTGTTAAGACATAGATCAATGGTTGTTAAGATAGAGGAGAATGTGAACCATCGGATCAATCTATTTTGAGAACATATCATGACCATCGAATTTCCTAATTACAAATGCATACTAATGCATACTAAAGAAACACGCTTTTACGTAACTACACATTAGACCAAGTAGATCTTAACTAACCCTTAAGTGTCTAAATATCCTAACACCACAACAATTAGCTTGCATAGATAACACCCAAAAATTACCACCCATGTTTATCATCTTGATTTAGAGATCCTTGCTATTTCCCACTCAAAAACCAAAGAACTTGACTTGCCTCTATTTTTCTATGAACTAGAGGAATTTTCTGAACATTCTCTTCTCCATTTCGTGGGTCTTATCCCACTCTCTGACCTCTCGAATTTTGTGGGTCGATTTTCCCCCAAATTCGAGGTTAGCCCAGAATTCTCTAGATGGGTACTTTCCTGCCCATGATTCCGAGGCAAGGTAGTTTCGGTACAACACCCCCATTCTTTCTCATAATTGTGGGAAGTTGGTAGTTCAACTACCAACTTGGAAAAATGGGTAATCTGAGTTTTCTTGAATATTAAATTGGAAAGGAATTTTCTTCGATATTCCCTCTCATGACATCATTTCTGTGTAAGTGTTCCGCCCATAAAAAATTCATTGTTATTATCATCAAAATGTATTTTATCATTTTGATTGTTCATCATAGTCCAAACATTAAGCATACTAACCATGACTCATGATGACATTTAGACATATATTTACATGCTCGGAAAAATGGGGTGTTACAACATATCAAAGATTTCTTATCCAATTTATGTTGGAGACCTAGAAGAGATGTGGTACAACCTAAGGGATTGCGTTGTAGAGAAGGAGGTACACTTTGTTGGGTTGTACAGGTTGCGGGAAATGAGAGTTTGATGGTTGGAATTGTTGTAGGAGTTGAACTTGCAAAAGTTTCAAGTATTATGATGTAAATTTAATACATGTATACCAATATGGTGTTGTGCACCGAGGATGGTGCAATTTGTGGTGGCGGGAATGCAACATCGCCATTTATAATCCCTATTTTAATGATATGGAATTAAATACGATGTATGATCATGGGCCCAAATATGTAATTTGTAAACATTATATATGATCATAATATTAAAATAAATGTGACATTGGCTACAGGTGGACACAAACAGAGTAATTGGGGTCTAAGTTTCCACAAGAGAGGGAAATGTCTAAGAATATCTAAGAGAGGGGTCCGAGGGGGGGGATTATTCACAGGTATTAATTCCAACTCATTTTCCTAAAATTATTTCCTTGAGTGAACCTTCTAATTTCTTTTTGATTTTATGAGAGCCCAATCATTAAACACTTGTAAGAGGGGTTGGTGGGAAAGGTCACATCCCATAGTTATGAGAGAAAGGGGGTTGAGTACAATCAACCTTGGGAAATGTAAGTCAACTCTCATGGGTAAAAGAGAAATTTGAATGGCCACTGTGAGTAGTTTTTGCATGCATTTTTTGGAGCAGCAAGGGAGTGTTGAGAATTGAAGCTTGAAGGAAACCATAGTAGGTGTTGTGGGCTTTGTTTTGGAGCTCTTGTTGCATGAAGAAGTAGGTTTTTAGGCCTGTAGAGAGGGAGATTTATGTATGAGATATTTTCCCTTTAACAATGGACTATTCTGTTAGTTTTAATGAGATATCTAGCATCCCTGAAGTCCCCAACAATGAAGATTCCTAGCCAACATTGTGTTGGAGCCTTGGAGGGAAGTGGGAAGGCTTGAGGGACCGTGTGTAGTGAAGGGGGATCCCAATTCCTTAGTTGCATAGGTTGAGGGGAAGATAGATGGAGGATTGAGATAGTTGTAGAAAAACTAGTTTGTTGTGGGAGTGAATTGGACTATGAGAGACAACCTCTTTTTTGGATTCATATACCCAACTCGAGGGTGATTTTCTATTGAGATTTGGAGTAGCAAACATACAATTGGGAGGAACGCATGTCCCTTGCCATCGGTTGCCCATTTTCTTATTTAACGATAAGTGTTTTTATCTCTATTTATTATTTGTATTCATGGATTTTATTTGGTTTGCATGAAATCTAAGTTTTTAGCAAAATATATGTTGTTCTAAGAATGATAAATTATTTTCATTCATGTTTTAATAGTGTTGTTATAAGCATGAACGTTTCCAGCATGTTTCACTACGTTTTAATTTAAATGGTATCATAAATTTTTTATGGTTTATATAGTGGGGTCACCACAATTTCATTATGAACCTCATTCATATTTATCATCTATTTCCAATCATTCCCATGGGGATTCTCACCTTTATAATTGTTTTCTTTTTTCATTTCTTGTGCTTATCACTGCACACACTACTTTTCCTAATGCCTTGTTGTAGTTTTCCACATTATGATTGCCACCTTTGCATTCTTAACTGCCACTTTCCTTTGCATTACTTGTTTCTACATTTTAGACTTACCCTTCCTTGGAGGAGACTTGATAATGAGTGTGCATTTCTATCCTAGCACATTTTTTGCATTATTTTTGCATAGGTTTGTTCCATGTGCTTGGAACATAGTTGCATGCCATGCAACACTCATTGTTTCCACTATACTATGAATTTTTTTAATTTCTTTTTAGGCTATTCTAATATGAAAAAGACAAAAAATATTTTATTTATAAAAAAAAGAAGGAGAGGGGGGGAATAATTGATATCTTCATGGTGTTCTAAATATGAAGCAACAAGTCACTTATGCCACCTTTGAACAAAGAACTTGTATTGTGTCAGTGTTTGACAACTTAGTTTTTAGTAATGCCTTAGGAATTGTCCCATGATTATGACTTTTTTACACACCTTTGATTGGTTACTCATCTAGTCACTATGGAAATGGCCTCAATGCCTCCTATGTTGTTGGATTATATCACTGGTTCCTTTTAGTCTCTATTATTGATCAAGTCACTATTGTATTATTCTTATGTTCAAAAAATGTTTTATCCTAATTTGGTCATTCCTCAAATTTCTTAACCATCCATGTCATTCTTCCATATGATCAAGTTTCTCTTAGTTTTTCATCATTCCCAATGTTTTCACTCATGCTAATATGGAATGATTCATCATTTCCTTCTCGTTGGAAATTATTCTCCTAACAACTACGACACATTGCCCTGGGGGGTAGACTTGTTGTTGTAACACCCTATCACTTTCTTTCATCATTGGTTCGTGTAACATACCCAAGCACCCACAGGCTAGGCTACACCACTTTTTGTAATGTACCCAACCACCCCAGGCTAGCCACGCTACTTCAAGATCTCTTTCAGACTCCTTTCATGTTCTGATACATTTCTAATTAATAAGGATGCATGAAATATTCACATGCATTGAGAAAGATACATGATAAAACATAAAAGAAATGAACCATATCACATGCACAACAATAACTAGCAAGCATGCATATAACATATATGAAATTCATAGATAATTGAATACACAACAGAATAAATACACAAGTAAATAAAACCATAATAGAGAGAACATATCTTTAATGAAAAGAATCACCAACTGGCTGCAAACCAAGGATGTTCCTCCCAACCATAGACATTGTTGTTCCAAGTCTCAATAACAGTGTCACCCCCGAGCCATGGATATGAATCCACAAGGACAGTTCTAGATTGTCACTCAGCTTCCAAAACTAGTCAGCACTCAAGCTCTCACAGGCTTCTTAGCACCCACAACAATCCAAATTACACTGACTCTCTTTTACCTAGCCTAGACAACATAAGAGAATGCCCCCCCTTCTTTGCCACATAGTCCCTCAGGTTGTCCATCTCCTTCCAGGGCTCCAGTGCAGTTGGTCCAGAATCTCCATGTTGGGACTCTCATGACTCGCAGTTGTGATAAAAACGGATCATAGACCAAAGCATCTTAGACATGCAGGTCTTGATTCATGGTTGTAATACACCAACAATCTCTATAGCCAACAATACCATGGCTTCTCTTCAAAAGTTTGTTTGCATTTCCCAAGCTAAGAAACAGATGAGGAAAGACAAGTGGGTGAGAGAATGAGTGGAGTGAAAATCACAATGAAAGGTGTGAACAATGAGAAATTGAGTGAATGAGAAGGAACCAACAACCGAAGAGTAACCCCCACCCCAAACCAAAGATGGGTTTATGTAGTTCTTGGAATCAAGGAACCACTTGGCCTTCCTCCCAAGAAGCTCACGTAACTTTTATTCTCCATTAAACAAAATGGGTAATTAAAAATATGAAATAAATACTTAGCCCTTCAAGCCCCCTCTCTTGTTGAATCATAGCCCCCTATAACTCTTGTCCTTGTTTGTCTAGCATCCAACGATGTGTTTTATATTAATAATGATAAAAAAATTACATTTCTTAGGCACACTTCCTTCTTTTAATTGTTTGGGCACTCTGGCCTTTCATCAATTAACAAAATACAATATTCAATATGGGGCTCAAAACCCGAGGTGTTACATCCCTTCCCCCTTATTTTGGAACTGTCTTCAAGTGCATATACAAAACAAATATCAAAATCTCAAAATTTATTCAAAAATTTGCGGGTACTCCGCCAGTATGGCATCTTCATGCTCCCAAGTAGCATCTTCAGGACCGTAGCAGGTCCACTGGACTTTTACCAGTTCTATAACTCGATTCCAGAGGATTTTGACTTTTCTGTCCAATATTCACATTGTCTGGACTTTAAAGTCTCCCTCTATCTCTACCTGAATCAGATACCAATCAATAACATGGTTAGGATAATGTATATATTCTTTTAGCAAAGAGACATGAAATACAATATGCACATCCATGGAAGCAGGCAATGCAAGCATGTATACAACTTTCCCTATTCTATCAAATATCTCAAATGGACCACAGAATCTAGCTGTCAGCTTTGTACAACTACCCAACTTCAAAGAGCTCTTCTTGGGATTCACTTTTAAAATCACATGCTCCCCCACTTTAAATTCTCTAGCTGTCCTGTTCTTATTCGCATAAATTTTATGTTTATCCTGAGCTGCCTTATAATCTGCTTAATTCTAACCATATGGTCTTCCATATCCTTCAGCAATTTTGGCCCAAGTACCACTCTATCTGCTGGGTTGTCCCAACTCACTGGAGTATTTCATTTCCTACCATACAAAACTTCAAATGGGCTCATTTTCAATGAAGCTTGATACACATTATTATAGGAAAACTCAACCAGGTGAAAGTAATCTTCCCACTTAGATGGCTTATCCATCACATACATTCTCAACATGTCTTCAATTACTCGATTGACTCTCTCTTTCTTCCCATCTAAATGTGGATGGTATGTTGTGCTAAAGTTCATATTTCTACCAAATCCTCTAAACAATCCCCTCCATAAATTTGAAGTAAACTTGGTATCTCTGTCTAAGACAATTTACTTAGGTATCCCATGCAGTGATCTGGATTTATGTAGGAACACAATGAAATACAGAAATACACATAAACGCAGAGATGCAGCGGAAATAAGACTTCATTTCATTAATAACAAATGACTGAAATATGTTTACAGACAAAATGTAAATAAACTAGCTAGGGCGCTGGTAGCTTATCTCTGAGAAGAGATGTGGCTGCTACTCGCATGCATGAGAAGATGATTACAATGAGGCTCTAGAGGCCTTTTTACAATAGACGAGAATGCCAAAAGTCAAAGACATCCAAAAACCTAACCCTAGGAGATGAAGCACCAAAAGTCATGTGGGCCCCGTTTGGGTAAGTTAGTACATCAACTTCCCGGGGTCGTAACTTTTGCGAATTAAGTAACTTTGCATCGATCCTTAAGTTTAGGCGTGTGTTAGCTCGTTGAAGGTATCGTCGGAGATTCATTTTGGGGGCTCGATCATGCATTCAACTATCATTGAGAACCTCTATCTAAAAATTTCATTTAGGCCCTCAAAGTGGAAGTTAAAAACTTTTAAAAATAGTAAATTGCAAAATTGCGAGGAAAGCTATTTGAGCCGATTCGAGAAAAGGTGGGTGGCCTGCGATATCCACGGATGTCCTACCTCCTTAGGAAGCAATTGTCCCCATTGTGTTGGAGTGCCTCCATGAGATGAGGAAACCTATGTTGAACTTGGTCCACGGTAGGCCATTTTTCCCTTGGGTAAGCGGTTAGCGCTGACAGACTTCGATATAGCGGTATCCTTTGTTTTGGGGTGCTTGATCTATGTATCCATGATCGGATCAGTTACAGCTTGTTCCATGTAGTCTAGATTTAACTACGGTGGTGTGGGTTGTTCTGCCATGTTGGATGTCTAGTAGAGGTGGAAAGTAGGGCGAAGAGTGATCCCACGTGAACAGGTCTGGAACCAAGGAATGGTGGAATCAAAGGCTCAAAAGAATTTCCCCTCTGACCTTGGTGAGGGGTGTATGGCCCATGCTCGAAGTGGACAAAGCTACTTATTTGGGGTCAATGAGGTGTTCCACTACAAATGCAACCACACTTTGTACAGCCACTTGGAAGTTGTGTGGCACGTGTACGATCATGTGTCATTGCTTGTACTTAGCATTGGCTCTGTCAAGATGTCATGAACACATTTGGAAGATGTGTTGAATGTGCTCAATGAAGTTGTTTCCTTATCAACCTCAGACTGAACATGAGATGAATCTTCACGAGTATACAAATGGCATTTGGCTATGTCAATGGGACATAATTGCTGGAATCCCAAGCCCGAACGAAATTTTGTGGTTAGTTGAGCTATGAGCTTGAACATGGCTATGTTGTACATGGGAGGCTCTCATCCCATGTAATGCGTGGATGCTTTAGATTGTACATGCAGCGAGAATGTATACGATCATTGAGTTGGCGACCTGCAATGCAGCCATCGGTTCTTGGATGGAGAGGATTGTGGACTTGGTGAGCTTGGTGGTAGCTTATCGACTGAAATTTGGACCAAAATGCATTGATGAACCTCTTGTCTCGATCTGAGATGACAGAGTGAGGATCCCAAAGTGTACCCACACTTTCCCAAAGAAGAGTTTATACGGTAACCTGGCTGTGATATTCAACTATACAGTCATCATAATGGACATCTTAGAGAATCGATCGGCGACCACAAAACCTGAGTCATTGCCATGGTTAGTAGAAGGAAGGGCCGACATATAATCCATAGAGATAGATTCCCAAAGATTGACTGGGGGTGGGAAGTGGAGTATAGAGGCCTTGCTTTTTGATGGTCATTTTGGCAATGGCGTAAGCTGTGTAGGACTTGATGTACTTCCGACATCTTGTCGAAGGTTGACCAATAGAAATACTTTTTCACTACAACCACAGTTTTCTCGACCCCGAAAATGCCTTGAATGCATTTGTGCGCCTCCCAAATCATCTTGTACGCTGGCTTGGAAAACGCAAAGGTGTCCCAAGTGACAAGCGGGGCATCCTAGAGATTGAAAATTGAGGGACTTGCCCTCAAGAGTGTATTTTATGTGTGGCTGAATTTTGGATCTCTCTTGTAGAGAAGAGGCTAATCATAAGTCTCATGCCCACAGAGTTGAGCACAGTGTTTATCGCCAAGATCGGTGGTGGTAGGCTGATCTGCAACATTGTGAGTCAGCGCCTTTTTGTACTTAATGTTCAAATGAAGCTATTGCAGGTATCTGGACCACTTGATGGCGTCATTGTACAACTTCCCTTGTGCGTAGCGGAATACGAGGGGTGATTGGTCTGTGTGGATGATGCGTTTCCTTTCCCAAAATGTAATGCTTCCATTGCCGACAAACTGCTGGTAGGTACATTTCTTTATTCATAAAGTGGGATACTTCCGGTTGTGTCAAAAAGTGTCTCAACGTGATATGCCTTGGATTCCCATGTTAGTGGGGTGCCCCAATAGCATAGTCGAGGCATGTCACCGATCTCAGTAGTTGCAAAATTAAAGCGGTGTAGCGGAGGTGGTGTGGAAGCGGAGGTGATGTTTCCAGCTCCACAGGCATATACATTTGATATTCAGGACAAAAGAATTTTTCTTTAGCTCCTCCCTTGGTGACTTGACAAGGGCCAAATTATTGATATGAAGATCCCAACTGGAAGCACGTGGTGAAATTGGCAGAGACCCTAAAGCTATGGAGCTCACATTGCAGGATTGGTTAGGTGACCAATCCCAAATCTGAATTGGATCTTTCTTTGGATCACATACTTCAGCTTCGACAATATTGTATCCCGGATCTTGAACTTGGGTCATGCCAAAGTGCATTTCTCCAAATTGGCACACAACATGTGTTACCGTAGTGTTTGGAGGACCCGTCAGATATGGTGGAGGTGCTCATCCAAATTAAAGGTGAAGATCGAGGCCTCGTAAATTACACTACTAGAAATGAGTTGGTGAATGGCGGCGGGATGTCGTCCATTAGCCTCATAAAGGTTCGCGGGGGGCGTTCGTCAACGAAGGCATGAACAACCATTCAAAGGCCCTCCTTGGATTTGAATCTGATCTTCCACACATCAAAAGAGTTCGATTGGTGCACGGTGATACCAAACTTCAAGTCAATCTTCTTGAAATCTTTTCCCAGGTTAGTCCGAGGAAGGTCATCAATCCATTAGAGTCGGGTACCCTATTCCGATCCGATCTTGTTGAGTGCCGATAATCAATGCAAAGTCTCCAAGTCCCATCTTCTTCTGCCGGCAAGACAATTGGGCTCCCACATGGCGATGAACTTCGATGGATGTGACGCTCTACAATAGCTCGAGTGCGCCTCGCCAGTTCATCATTCTCGGAGACCCGAACGCGCAGGTAGATGGGTCCATTGATGATGATTACTTTTGAAGTCCGGTCGATGTGGTGCTTGACTTGGCAGTGTAGGGGCACCCCTGTGTGGGAGGTGAAGATGTCCTCATACTCCTCCATGACCTTATCATCATTGTTTTAGATGCGGTGGGGCCTTATGCGGAGGTCATAACCCTGATCTTAAGCTTTCCTGAGGGCGGATCATCAGGATAACAAATTTCCTGGTTTGGGAATTGAGCTTACTGCATTTTTTTGCAATAATCAAAGAGATGGTGGTAGGCGGTGCTATCCTCGGTATCCTGTACAACTTATTACCCAAAGTGATAATAACAACAAAAGGCCTGGACTCATACCTGACGTAATCACTTCCTAAGGAATACGGTTGGCCTAATAATACATCCGAGAAACATCAAGAGGAGAAGCGTCACATAATACCTCATCAGTGAAGGGCTTGATATTGTATGGAAGGTGACACTGTTGTCGGCCCGACCGCGAAGGAATCCGTCCTTGGTGCAACCACCCGATGGTGTATGGTTATTATGGGGCATGTTGTGGTCCGACAGTAACCGCTTCACAAACTCTGAGAGATGAGGTTCTTCACGGCTCCCTGCTCACGACAATGGTACATGAGGAACCCGCGCACCCACATCTTTGAATGGAAGAATTGCTCTGCCTCTCTGGATCTTCGGTTCCTCCTCTGGATCTTAGGTAAAGGTGGCAACAAACAATGGTAGGCTTCCATCGATAATCTTCACTTCCCCACAATTTCTTCCCCTTGTGGGTTGATTAAAGTTGAAGCATGCATCAGATTGAAGCCTTCAACTCGGCTACCGGTGTCTGCTTATTGACACTCACTTGTGTTGTGGGTGGAGCTCTATGGAACTCGCCGCTTCCCAGGTGTCCCTTTTGGCCGTGGTGTTGTTCTTTGCTTATTAGCTTTGGCAAGTTGTGTCTGGCTACTACCTTGGTTTGGTCCTTTTGTTTTCGCGGTTTAGAGTGCACTTTCAGGTGCTTCTAATTTGTAGACCAAAGTCTAAGCTTCTTGTTTGAACCCACGCTCAATCTTGGTAGCATATTGGTGGCATGCACCACGCAAGTGAGATGTCGAAGGGCTTCGACTTCTTCTGAATGTATCTGTGCAGAAAGCTGCGGTACTTTAACACCAAATGTTTCTCGAGATCTTTGATACCCAACTTTGTGCGTAGAGGGTATAAAATGATTACGTGAAATCATTTACATCTCCAGTTCAACTGGCGCATAAGGTAGTCCATTGTATGTATTTGTCCTCAGCTCCCCACGGGATAATATTATCCTTGATGGCGTCTCATAAATAATTACAAGTGGGTATGACCGAGAACAAAGAGAGATTTCTCCACCAGCCCTCTTACTCTAGTGGAGTTTCCCATCGGTCCTTGACATGGGGGGTGGATTTTAGGAGTGCGAAAATAATCTTTTTCGATCGAGAAACTCATGAACGAGAAATGTCACTACAACAGATTCAACCATCTATCTATGGCATCATCATCTATTTGGCCATCAAATATAGAGATGTCGAGAGTTTACTTGGCACCCTTCAAAGTGGCACCTCTAGAGTGGCTTATGGATGTCGATGCCAGTTGGAATCGGATTGAATCACAGGCAAAGTTGTCCATCTTTGCGTTCCTTTGTTTCTCGGGGGCCTCCTCGAGAAACATTTTGACTCGGATATCTCCCTCCCTCATCTCTTTCTTTCTTCCCCATGGGTGGTGGAAATTACGGGGTTTGTGAGGCTGTTCTTGCAAAGGTTCAACCAGGTCGAGTCCCAACTCCTTATACCATGATCTCGTTGGGGACATGCAAGAAGGATCGAGAATGGTGGAGACCGCTCTGATATAGCGGTCAAGATTTATGTAGGAACACAATGAAATACAAAAATACATAGGCTCTTGAGATCTGGGTGGAAATAAGACTTCATTTTCATTAATAACAAATGACTAAAATGTGCTTACAGACAGAATGAAAATAAACTAGCTAAAATTTGGTAGCTTATCTGCGAGGAAGAGATGTGGCTGCTACGCGTCTTGATGAGAAGATGATTACAATGTAAGGGCTCTAGAGGCCTTTTACAATGGAGAGCGAGAATACCAAAGGTCATAAACATCAAAAACCTAACCCTAGGAGATGAAAGCCAAAGTCATGTAGACCCCGGATTTGGGTAATTTGAAGCGCCAAAAGTCATGTGGGCCCCGTTTGGGTAATTTAGTACATCAACTTCCCGGGGTCGTAACTTTTCCATACGATCTCCGTTTTAGGCGTGTGATAGCTCATTGGAAAGGTATCATCGAGGAGATTCATTTTGGGGGATCAATCATGCCTTCAGCTATCATTGAGAACCTGGATCTCAAAAAACCTTCATTTAGGCCCTCAAAATGGCCCCGAAAGTTAAAACCTGCTAAAAATAGTAAATTGCCAAAATTGCTAGAAAACTATTTTGAGCCAGTCGGAAAAGGTGGGTGGCCACCGATATCCACCTGGATCATGCATCCTAGCAATCTCTTTCATGTAAATTTATGCAATATTAGCTGATGTATAAGTTTTTTTTACAGGAACAAAATGAGCAGCCTTTATCAATTTATCAACCACTACCATGATCGAATCATGTTGTCTTGTTGTCCTGGGAAATTTTGTTATAAACTCAATGGTTATTGCTTCCCATTTCTTCTCTTGAATTGGTAAGGGTTGTAGAAAACCCGTTGGGTGCCTAAGCTCAACCTTCACTCTCTGACATTCCATACATTTGGCGATGTAATCAACAACATCCTTTTTCATTCCTGGCCAAAAGAATTGGCTTCTTACTGCTGCAATTGTTTTTTGGTAACCGGGATGTCCAACATATGGAACATTATACATTTATTTTAATACCATATTCCCGAGTTCTTCGGAACTAGGAACATAAATTCTATTTTTATGCAGAAGTAATCCATCTTCCTTCATCTCATATTCTTTAATTTTCTGTTGTACATTTTCTTGATGTAAGCTTTCCTTTATCTGTAGGTAATACTGATTTGTAACAACATCATCTAAAATTTTTCTCTTCAAGTTTGACTGATGCACACTAATAGTTGTAGCATGCATGAGACATGCTCTTATACTAAGTGCATCAACAACTTTATTTTCTTTACCTTTGATATGCTTGATTTCAAAATTGTATTCACTTAAAATTTCCAGCCATCTCATCTGCTTGGCATTCAAAGTTGGTTGTTCAAAAATACATTTCAGACCACTATGGTCTGTTCTTAATTCAAATATCTTCCCCATGAGATAATGCCTCCACATATTCAAAGCATGAACAATGGCAACAAGTTCCAAGTCATGTGTGGCATAGTTCCTCTCATGTTATTTAAGCTTTCTGGACTCATAACCAATGACATGTCCATTTTGAGCGAGGACTCCACCAAGTCCTTCCTTGCATGCATCTGTACATACCACAAGACTTTCATTTGGGTCAACAATCTTTAAAATAGGTGCACTAGTAAGTAATTCCTTCAATAAATTAAATTTCTCTTCACACTTAGATGTCCATTCAAATTTAATTCCCTTCTTTTGCAAAGAAGTGATGGGATGGGAAATCTTAGAGAACCCTTCTATAAACTTTTGTAGTAACCAACTAACCCCATAAAATATCTAACTTCTGAAACATTCATGGGTGTTGGCCATCCTCTAATGGCTTCAATATTCTGTGGGTCCACTACTATACCTTGTTCTGAAATAATGTGTCCCAAGTAATGGATCTGCTCTTGATAAAAATAACACTTACTAAGGTTGGCATACAACTGATGTTCCCTCAACACTTGCAATACCATTCTTAGGTGATGTTCATGCTCTTGTTCAGACTTATAATAGACAAGTATG
>SNQJ01S0030542.1:95728-108256 GCA_010110895.2 Picea sitchensis | reverse complement strand
AGAACATATTTACAATTCTTTTGCATATAACATGATCTGTAATGGGGCTTGGCCTTGGGGACACTACATGAAAAGTCAGTTAGAACATGACACGTGTCACTCACCTGATTGGGCCACGTGTTTGCTTCCAGTATTTCACGACGTGATGACAAATCGTCTAGTCCAGACACTGGGCACTCTGAAGGGAAAAATATGTGAAAGGTAGCATCGGGTCGAAAAATCCTGAAGTCCCGATGGCCGGAGTACGTATCGACCATTGATTCCAGAAGACAGACATCGAAGGATCGTCAACTTAAGGTGAAAGAACTCTGAGAGAAAGTGCAGGAGGAAAGTTTGAAACTTTCGAAGCCCGAAGAGACGAAGTTATTCACAGTTGTTGATCTATGGGAGGACACCCATTGGAAGATCATGAACTCCTGGTAAAAGCGTTCTAAGAGGAAACAAGCAAGAAAATTTGAGATCCCCGAAGCACGAAGTCCCGAAGTGGACCTCAATCGTTGATCATGAAAGAGAACGAGGACCGTTGATTCAGTCCTGGCTGAAAGTTCCGAAGTCCCGAAGCTCTGGACAAGCTCTTTTTCAGCTAAGCACAGGGTTGTGGCTGTGTTCATATGCATATTGAGAGTTGAGGGAAGGAGGGCTAAGGGCCGAATTGGTTTTCTTTGAGACAGAAAGGTTCTAAGGAAGGATTTAGCTGCAGTTTCTAGTCGCGGTCACCTGGGAGGGTGGTTTGAAGGAAGCGCCTATGCAGGATGAGTTCTGTGTCAGCCAAGGATAATAGGACACTATTATTTTCGGAGAATGGGGATATGATCTCCATGAAAAAAAAAAAAAAGACATGTAGTATGGTTTGGCAATTTTGTTTATCATATGCATAATTATAACAAAATGGTAACTTTCACATTTTGCATAATTAAGGGGCTTAAACACATCAATTCAGGATTTTTTATTGAGGAAATGGAAGAAGGAGAGGGAGCCTCCAGTCAGGATAAGGAGGCCAAAGGCCAGAATACCAGATTTGGTAATGTAGAGACAGAGTCCAATGGACGGAAGGGAAAAGGAGAAAAGGAAATGTTAATAGAAATGGTAAGAAGCTTGAAGATGGAAGTGTAGAGCTACAAAGTAGAAAATGAGATACTGATGCGAGAGAAAAGTCATATAAATGCTCGAGTGTTGTAGAGCTTAAATTAGTTGTAGAGACAAACAAAGAAGGGATCAAACTCAAGACAAGAGGAAGAAGGCAGGTTCCATGAAAGAAGGGATGATCATGGAAGAGTGGGTTATTATAGAAGTGTTAGCAAAGCTCATGGACACCACTCACCTCCTTACTCAGAAAGAAAGTTTTATGCATGGAAAGATCCCGTAAGCAATCCAAAGGTGTCTCCTATCAGACACCAAAGAAGGAAACAAGAGATAGATAGTTTGAAAGGAGATCTGAGGAAGCTCGATCCACCTTCCTTCAATGGTGAAAGAGAAAGGGAAGATGATATTTCTAAGTGGACTGCTAGCCTTTTATAAGGAAAATATCAAGTATGATGAACCCAAGACCTTGATTGAGGCCATCAGGAAGGAAAAATACCTATTTGAGCAAGGCCAAGGAAGGGAATCCCTACATAAATATTGGAAGGACAAGAAGAATGTGAATTCCGATTAGAGGAGGAAAGGATTCAAACCTCCCTTCAATGGTAATGAGCCTAATAGAAATCATCAAGATTAGTATGCTAAGGGATATTTCAAGAAAGAAGATTCCTTGGGAAAAAGGGGAAGACCACCAATCCAATGTTGGGGATGCAAGGAAGATCACCTGTACAAGGATTGCCCACACAGAAAGGACAGAGTGAAGATTGTTCACAACATCCAAGAGGCTACAACAATTGAAGATATGGGAAGAATCTATGCATCTTTAAATGATTGACAAGAAGAGTACCAGTCCAATATGATCGAGGTGGAAGGTACGATCATAAATCAACCTGTTGCTATTTTGATTGACTCTAGAGCAAGTCATTACTACATTGATCCTAATATAGTGGATGGATTACATTTGGAGAAAAGTAAACTTGGAAAATCAAGTTTGGTTTAGTTGGCCAATGGAACCAAAAGAAGAATCCATGATATGGTCATAAGTTGTTCCATAAGTCTTAATGGCATGAATACTAGTATTGATCTACATATCATACCATTGGGGTCTTATGATATTCTGATTGGAATGGATTGGTTGGACAAGAATCATCCTGTCCTAGATTGTCATAACAAGACATTTACATGTCTTGATGGCATGGAAATGGAAAACAAAGCACTATGAAAGGAGTTCCAAGACCCATCTCTATAAGGGAGATTTCATCCTTACAACTAAAAAGATGTTTTAGGAAAGGATGTCAATTGCATGCAGCTCATGTGGAAGAGCCGGATAATACAAAAGGGCCAAGCCTTGAAGATTTCTCGATACTACAGGAATTTGAAGATGTATTCCAAGAAATACCAGGATTGCCACCAAGAAGGGAGATAGATTTCTCAACTGATTTAGTGCCAAGAGCTGCCCCAGTGTCAAAAACACCTTATAGAATGAGCACACCAGAGTTAAAAGAATTACAAATGTAGTTGGAGGAATTGTTGAAGAAAGGGTACATACGTCCAAGTGTTTCACCTTGGGGAGTGCCAGTACTTTTTGTCAAAAATAAGGATGGAACCTTGAGGATGTGTATTGAATTCTGAAAGATGAACAAGTACACTATAAAGAAAAAGTATCCTCCTTGAATTGATGATGTCTTTGATCAACTAAGAGGAGAAAATATATTCTCAAAGATTGACCTGAGGGTAGGATACTATCAGGTAAGAATCAAGGAAGAATACATTCATAAGACATCCTTCAGGACGAGGTATGGGCATTATGAATTTGTAGTGGTTCCTTTTGGACTAACCAATGCACCAACTGTATTCATGTGCTTAATGAATGTCATATTCAAAAATTATTTGGATAAGTTTGTCATAGTATTCCTCGATGACATACTTATCTATTCTAAGTCTGAAGAGGAGCATGAAAATCACTTAAGACTGGTGTTTCAAGTACTGAGAGAACATTAGTTGTATGCCAAATTGAGTAAGTGTTCTTTTTATCAAAAGCAGATCCATTACTTGGGACACATTATTTCAGAGCAGGGCATAGCAGTAGATCCATAGAAGATCGAAGCCATTAGAGGATGGAAAACACCCAGAAATGTGTCAGACGTCAGATATTTTATGGGATTAGTTGGCTACTATAGAAGGTTCATGGTAGGGTTCTCTAAGAATTCTCATCCCATCATTTCTTTGAAAAAGAAGGGAACTAAATTTGAATGGACACTCAAGTGTGAAAATAATTTTAATTTGTTGAAGAAATTACTTACTAGTGCACCTGTGTTAAAGATTCCTGACCCAAATGAAACTTTTGTGGTATGTACAGATGCATGTAAGGAAGGACTTGGGGGAGTCCTCACATAAAATGGACATGTCATTGGATATGAGTCCATAAAGATTAAGGAACATGAGAGGAGCTATGCCACCCATGACTTGAAACTTGTTGCCATTGTTCATGCCTTGAGGATGTGGAGGCATTATCTCATGGGGAAGAAATTTGAATTAAGGACAGACCACATTGGCCTGAAGTATCTTTTTCAACAACCAACGTTGAATGTCAGGAAAAAAGGATGGCTGGAATTCTTAAGTGAATATGACTTTGTATCAAGCATATCAAGGGAAAGGAGAATAAAGTTGTTGATGCACTTAGTATAAGAGTGCATCTCATGCATTCTACTACTGTCAGTATGCATCAGTCAGACTTGAAGAGAAGAATTTTAGATGGTCTTGTTACAGACCAACATGACCTACAGGTAAAGGAAAACTTATAGCAAGGAAATGTACAACAGAAAATAAAGGAGTATGAGATAAAGGAGGACGAATTACTCATGCATAAAAATAGAATCTATGTTCCTAGTTCTGGAGAACTGAGGAATTTGGTACTAAAGGAAATGCATGATGTTCCTTATGCTAGACATCCCGGTTACCAGAAAGAAATTACAGCAGTAAAAAGCCAGTTCTTTTGGCCGGGAATGAAGAAACATGTTGCTGATTACATCGCTCGATGTATGGAATGTTAGAAGGTGAAGGCTGAGGATAGGCACCCGATGGGTTTGCTTCAGCCCTTGCCAATTCTAGAGAAGAAATGGGAAGTGATCACCATGGATTTCATCACAGGATTACCTAGAACGAATAATCAACATGATTCAATCATCGTGGTGGTTGACAAATTAACAAAGGCTACTCATTTTGTGCCTGTGAAGACAACGCATATAGCGGCTAATATTGCAGAAATTTTCATGAAGGAAATTGCTAGGTTGCATTGGGATACCTAGGACAATCGTCTCGGACATAGATAAAAAGTTTACCTCGAATTTATGGAGGGGATTGTTTAAAGTATTTGGCACAAATCTAAACTTTAGCACAATGTATCATCCCCAGACAGATGGGAAAACAGAGAGGGTCAATCGAATAATTGAAGACATGCTAAGAATGTATGTGATGGATAAGCCATCTAAGTGGGAATATTACTTACACTTGGTTGAGTTTGCATATAATAATGGGTATCAATCTTCATTGAGAATGAGCCCATTTGAAGCCTTGTATGGTAGGAAATGTGATACTCCAGTAAGCTTGGACAACCCAACATATAGAGTGGTACTTGGGCCAAAGTTGCTCAAGGACATGGAAGACCAGGTGGTCAAGATCAAGCATAATTTAAAGGCATCTTAGGATAGATAGAAATTTTATGTAGACAAGAACAGGATAGCTAGAGAGTTTAAAGTAGAGGATCATGTACTTTTGAAAGTGAAGCCCAAGAAAATCTCTTTGAAATTGGGTAGTTGTATGAAGCTGGTAGCCAGATTCTATGGTCCATTTGAATTATTGGATAGAATAGGGCCAGTTGCATACATGCTTGCATTGTCTGCTTCCATGAATGTGCATAATGTATTTCATGTCTCTTTACTAAAGAAATATGTACATGAACCTAACCATGTTATTGATTGGCATATGATTTAGGTAGAGATGGAGGGATATTTTCAGGTTCAACAAGTACAGGTATTGGAAAGAAAGGTAAAAATGCTTCGGAATCAATTTATAGAGCTGGTAAAAGTTCAGTGGACCTGCTACGGCCCTGAAGATACTACCTAGGAGCATGAAGATGCCATGTCGGTAGAGTACCCGTAGCTTTTTGAATAAATTTGAGATTTTGATCTCTATTTTGTATATGCACTGAGGACAGTGCCAAAATAAGGGGGAGGGGATGTAACACCCCCGGTTTTGAACCCCCATTTTAAATAATGTATTGTTACAATGCTGAGAGGCCAGGGTGTCCAAACAATTATTAAAGGTCCAGTATGCCCAAGACATGTAATGTTTTTAGCATTATTAATAATAAACACATCCTTGGTTGCTAGACGGACAAGGACTAGAGTTATAGGGGGCTATGATTCCATAAGAGAGGGGGCTTGAGGGGATAAGTGTTTATTCCTATTATAATTACCCCTTTTTGTCTAAGAGAGGGGATCGATTATGTGAGCTTCCTCGGGAAGGCTAGGAGGTTCTTGATTTCCCCACGAAGTTACTTAAACCCACCTCGGGTTTGATGGGGGGCTTGATCGTTGGCTCGTTCGCTCCTTCACTTCTGCATTCACACCATTCTATCCTTCATGCACTTTCATGCACACACCTCCATGCACCCACTTACCCATTCATTGATCCATCTGTCATCCATGTTTTGGCTCAGGGAAAGGGAGCCGAACTACTGAAGATTAGCCATGGGATAGTTGGTTGTAGTGGTCGCTGGTGTGATCCAACCCTGACCTAAGGCCTCATGTCTGAGATGCATTGGCTTGTGTCCAGTGTTTCTCACAGTTGCGAGTCTTGAGAGTTCCAGCATTGAGATTCTAGACCAGTTGCACTGGAGCCCGAATTAAGGAGAAGGACTACTTGAGGGACTGCATGGCAGAGAAGGGTTGAGGTTCATTCTCTCAGGTTGTGTAAGATGGGTAGAAGAGAGTTGGGTACTTGGATTGTTGTGAGAGCTGGGAAGCCTGTGAGAGCTTGGATGCTGACTAGTTCGGGAAGCCAAGTAACACTCTGGAACTGTCCTTGTGGATTCATAGCCCTGGCTCAGGGGTGATGTTGCTGTTGAGATTTGGAACAATAGTGTCTACGGTTGGGTGGAACATCCTTGGTCTACAACCATTTGGTGTCATCTTTCATAAAGATAAGTGCTTTTTGTTATGGTATCATTTACATGTATATGAATGTATTTCCGCTGTGTATATTTAATTATCATTTAATTGAATCTTTAGACTATGCATGCTTGTTGGATATTGTTGTGCATGTCGTTAAAGTCTTTTCTTTTATGCATCCTTAATTTTTAAAAGGTATCTGTAAGAGAAATAAGTCCAAGGGTGGGCTTGAAGGTAGCGTACCCCGACTTGTGGGTGGCTGGGTATGTTACATTCACTTAATTATATATTCTTAATTACATTATTTAAGGAGGAATTAACCACCTAATGTTATTTAGGATCAGTTAGTTACAATTTTTTCTTCTCATATTTCCATTGATAATTAATTCTTTAAATGGTTTGAGGAAGGGTGTGTTTCATTTGTGTGCATATTCTAGTAGAATTTTGGAGCATTCAAGACTTTCTCTAGACAAATTACAAAAGACAATAGAGGGGCCAACCAGCTGGTCGAAGGTATTTTTCTCCATTCATTTCCTTCATCTTTGGCATAATAATTGAATCTAGAACGTTGAGTAGTGTTTATTATGTCCACTTTGTTAGTTCCTTGATCCTAGTCATTGGGGATTATTTCCTACAACATAGAGGAAGACCGCTTCTTAGTGCACCACTACCAAATGGTTAAGAATTTATTGAAAAATGAACAATATGATTTTCATATCAAAAAAAATATTTTGAGAAAGGAAGCTTGGTACTACTCTACAATAATAGGTACCTCAAGCATCTTAGAAAGTTGCAGATGCATTGCCTAGGATATTTCCTAATAATGGCTATGTAAGATTCAAAAGTGATACAATTGGCTCAATTCAATGGAACACTATGGGAGGGGTGGGTGAATGGCACCCATCTAAAACCATTCAATGCTCCATCAATTTAATTTGCAACCCTCTTGAAAGGGAGAAATATATATTATTGTTACTTATGTTTTTAGTCAAGTAAATAGGGCTCAACCTTGTATATGATCCAATCAGTCCAATTATGTTGGTCGAAAAAATATTAACCATGTGGTTAAGAGAGACTTTAGTCAGTCAAGTCCAGTTGGAATGGAGGTAGGAAATTTGCATTTCTAAGTTTCTTTTAGACTATTTTAGGAAGTCGAGCATCACCTTTGTTGTTGGGTGGGGGTTGTTAGAACTAGAAGTCACCTCTAGATTGCATTGGAGGCAAGCCCAATACCCATCAGTTTATATGTCACAGGTTGTTTTTAAAGAGGTCAAATGGGCACAGACTCAATGATAATAACGTTCTAACTCAGAAATCTGGACTAGAATGCACAAGCATTTAAGGTCTGGAATCAACTTCAGTCAGTAAGTTGGAGTAAGGGTGAATAGAGGGAAGACTTTGGTGAGGAGAGTGTAGAGGTATGTTATGGACATCAGGTCTTCAAGCAACCTAAGGAGGAAAAAATCAAACACAAGATCCTCTTGGATTCAAATTTCAAGGTAACTCAAAGAAATTATAACAACACTATAATCAAACATTCATCATAATATAGTTACAACAATTCATGTGAATCAGTCATTCATGAACTCTCTTAGTATCAGAGGAAAATAATATGGAGCAAGAAAGTTGACTTATATTAACCAAGATGTCTCAAAAACAAATACATAACCAGAGAACCCGTGTTCTTCATAAAAATATTACAATAGCAGGGAGCCTAGCTCAACCATTCGACCTTAACAAAATATTGAAACTGAGTATATATGCTAAAATGTTGCAACCACCAAAAATGTGATAAGTTTACTTCCTTCAAAGCCTTCAGTCGGTGCCTTCTCTGTCAAGTTGTGAAGACCGCATTATGTCAGACGCGAGCCTGGCATATTTATGTTCTTTACAGAAAAAATTTCCCATAAGGAAGATTCAGATCGTAAGTGTACCTTCATGGCTGCTCTCTGCAACATTTTCCATTTATGGGATGAGGCAAGGTCTCAACTGTAGCCCACAATATTCAATAACTGTCTTCATTGGGATTAGGACTGGGCCTGACACCCATAACTGTTCTTAGATGGTGCCAATGACTTCTGCGAGTCCATCCTAATTCCTCGAGGCTATGAATGGTCTTTTTCTGTGACCAATGCGAGCTTTGCAGATGGTAGTTTGATAGCGTATGTGCAAGGGTGATGTGGAGCGAGGTGCTTGGTGAAAAATCACATGCCCCAATGAGTGAGCGATGACCATGTGCTTCTCTTGGATAGGATGTTTTATGAGCACGTGATTATGGGGCCACTCAAAGGTGGTTTGGATTTAGACTTCTTTTGGTCCTGCAATCCATCTCCATTCACTACGTATCGCTCTTGACTTACCATGGTTTCAATTGTGGGACCGCTTAAGAAAATTACCGCCTGAGCATGTTGCGTTCCCACAATGGACTGTGGTCGTCGGTATCAGGATCTTGGATGAGGCTTTCACAATCAGTGGCTCAAATCTCCCCCCTCCAAATCAATGGATCAAATATTCCCTTTCAAAACAACGACTAAGATTTGCTTCATGGATCAGGCTTCGGGCCTTTCAATAGTCAAACTTTATTTTCTCCAATAAAATTCTCTGGAGCTAGGGATATGACGACATGCGGATCTTGCTGATCAATGACTCAGATCCATTTCGAGCCTTCGGGAATTTGGGCCTTCGTCCACTTCAGCAGCTTTGGTAAATTCGACGTTGAAAGATTAAAACTTCTTTCTGGTTATTCTTCAATCCCAAAATAGACTATTTGAGAAATCAATGCTTTGTGTTCATGGCTACGGCCTGCACGATCAAGGATTTGGACAACTAGTTGTGGGTTTGGGAAGACAGAAGGATCAGTGATAGAGGCCAAGGAGATGAGTGCTCAAACACAAAGGGGCAAACAAAAATGACTTTGCCGACTGAAGGGGAAAGTTAAGACTTGGTCTGTGAAAAGGATAGAGACAGGGAAAAATTACAGACTTAGGTAGAAACCACAAACCCACAGGACTCTGACAAGTTCATGTGATAATATTTGGCTCCACAGGGGATGGCATGCTCCTTGCGAGTTGCCAAGAAGAAGTAGTTCCAATGCCTTAGCTGTTGGGTTATGGAGTCACTTATAAAAATTGAAAACAAAAGAAAAATGATATTTACAATAACATGGGAAGCCACTCATGGCTTAAGTAAAAAACTTTTTCAGAAAATGCCCATTTATAGGGCTACCAAAAACTTCAACATCCTCCAAATCTTGCAAATTGTAAGTGTTATTTGAAAAAACTTCAGAAATTTTGAAGGGGTCGATCCATAAGGCCTCAAATTTATGGTGCTTGCCTTTATCTTGCCTACTTGCATTCCATTTAAGTACTAGATCTCCTATTTGAAAATCCTCCTTGTTGACCTTTTTTTCAAAAGCTTGCTTGATCTTCTGTTGATGGTCATGTGCTTTGTCCAGTAGTTGCTCCCTATTCTGCTTCACTTCTACCCGTTGTTGTATTCTTCTAATCATATCATCTGGTTCTCCCTGGTAATCTTGGAATAATTTTTCGACAGGCAAGGCAAGCTGAGAAGGAAAAATGGCCTCAACTCCATACACAAGCTAGAAAGGAGAGACACCAAGAGATCTCTTTGTTGTCACTCTGTCAGCCCATAAAGAAAATTTAATCTTTGAATCCCATGCCTTCTTGTTGTCCTCTAACAGTCTTTTGATTATTTTAATAAGGCTCTTGTTAGAGGACTCTGCCAGTCCATTAGCTTGGGGGTAGTAAGGAGTAGAGTGAAGCAATGTGATTCCAAACTGTTCACAAAACTTAATCAATGGTTCAACCTTAAAAGATGAAGCATTATCAGTGACAATTTTGTTTAGACAACCAAATATTTCCACAATATCCTCAAGAAAACTAATGATTACTTTGTGGGAAGCATTTATTGTGGGGATAGCTTCTATCCACTTAGTAAAGTAGTCTGTGGCAGTCAAGATCCATCTATGCTGACCACTTGAAGCAGGGTGGATTTCCCCAATAAAATCTAGGCCCCATTGTTGAAAAGGTCCTGAAGCTACCACAAGCTTCAATGGCAAAGACTTGAGCTCCTGATTTCCAGAGAACTGTTGACACTTAACACAAGCCTTGATTTTAGTACAAATATCAGTGAAGAGGCTAGGCTAAAAATATCCATCCTTGAGAATCTTGTAAGCCGTGGTTCTCCAAAAGTGATTCCCCCCACATAAACTGCCATGAAAATCATACATGATATTTTGGGCTTCCTGTGGGTCTAGGCATCTCAACAACACTCTTAAAGGGTGTGACTTGAGGATCTTCATCAGACAACTCAGCTTGTTGATTCTATGAAAAAATGTTGATGAAATTGACCCCCAAGGCTTTAAATTAGATTCAGCCAGCAACCTATCTAAACCTTGACCTTTAACCAATTTGGTAGGATTTATTTCAAGATCAAATTCAAGGATCTTGGCAATCCACTTCCTCCTTCTTCCGTCTATGTCAGGCTGAATGAGGATCTCCTTCACATAAGATGAAGGGACATATGAAATGACTTTTGAATGTAGCACATAAACTTTGAAATCTTTGAGAGCTTTAACCAACGCATAAGCATGCTTTTCCATGATGTCATATTTTATTTCAGCATCTCTCAATTCCCTACTGAAAAAGGAAATGGGCTGCTCTAACCCTTCAACATTCTTTTGCAATAAAATAGATGCTACTGTGTCAAATGAAGCAAAAGAGAAAATCAAAAAATCCTTGGACTAGTCGAGACTGATAAGCACAGGTTCTTCAGTCAAGGCCTTCTTTATCTTATTTAAATAATTATGAGCTTCAGAAGTCCACCTGATCTCATTTCCCTTCCTCAGCATGGCTGTGATAAACTTTACCAGCTTAGAAAAATTCGAAACAAACCTTCTCAAAAAATTATTTTTTCCCAAGAAGGACTGAACTTCTTTCTTGGATCTAAGGGGTGACAAATTTTGGATAGCTTCTACCCTGCTTGGATCAATCCTTACCCCCTTAGCTGACACAATGTGCCCCAACAGTTTCCCTTCTTTCATGGAAAATAATGACTTCTTCGGATTTAACGATAGACCAAACTTTCTGCATTTCAAAAAGACCCTTTTCAAATGGTCATGATGTTCTTTATTAGATTTTGAGAACATTGTTATGTCGTCCAAATAAATGACCACAAACTTGTCCCTTTCTCTAATAAAATCTATGTTTGTGGCTCGTTGAAAGGTTTCTCCTGCATTCATCAATCCAAAGGGCATCTTAGCATACATGAATGTACCCCAAGGAGTGGTGAATGGTGTCTTCTCTCTGTCTTCAGGCAAGACAGAGACTTGATTGTAGCTAGAAAATCCATCAATCATAGACATTTTGGATGCCCCTGTCACCCTCTGTAATATGTGTTCCATCTTGGGCAAGGGGTAATTGTCTTTCTTAGAGCTTCTGTTCAGATTTCGGAAATCCACACAAAGTCTGATTTCTCCATTTTTCTTTATCACTAGGACCAAGTTGGCCACCCATTCAGAATACCTCAAAGGAATGATAATCTGGGCATCCAAAATCTTTTTTACTTCTTTCTCCATAATGGGCAACAACATAGGATTTATTTATCTCAACTTCTGCCTAAATGGCTTGGAATCTTCCTTCAATGGGATCTTGTGCTCAATGATACTTGTGTCATATGTCCTAAGGTCTTCATATGTCAAGGAAAACGCATCAGCAAACTCTTTTAATATATCAACACATTCGGCCCTCTGCTCTCTTGACAAGATGCTTAACAACTTGACAAATTTGGGATCTTTCTCTATACCAATATTGTACTCAGTTATATCAACATCATCAACTGAGACTTTAAACTTTACTGCCACATCGTTCCCATTGAAAAATCTTTCTAAAGGAACTATTCCATTCGAAATGTGGTTGCTAGGCAGCTGAACAACATGGTGATTAGCAATTTTATTTAAAAATACATTAGCATGGGGGCTACTTTCAGAATCATGATCATGATCTATGTGTAATGCAGAGAACTCATCGACAAACTCAAGAAACTTTATGATCTCAAGATCATCCTCAAATACCTTCCAATGCTTGACATTGTCAGGTATAGAGGGTCTATATTTCACCTTTATATCATACTTGAGTTTAGGTGGCAGTGGGATTCTGAAATGGCTTGCTCAAACAACCAAAGAATCAACCATGGTATTTTCCCTTCTTGGAATAAACGAAATGTTGAAAGCTAAGAAGAAATTGTCAATTAGGTCCCA